>APFE030085324.1:53321-176696 GCA_000404065.3 Pinus taeda
GATATATATGTTTACAATTAAACTGTATAAATAAGAATTGACATCTGTCTAGGAAAAGGGGAAAACCCTAACTACCTCTCGGACAGTTGAGGCCCCTATGAAAGAAATTGCTATGTCTGGTAGAGATCAGATGGCAAGAGGGGAGAAAAAGAAGAAATGATATTGCTGTGAAGGCAAAAGGCAGAGAGGCTGCTACGTCTGGTGAGGACCAGATAGCTCTCAGAAGGGAGGAAAACTCTCCAGAACCGCTAAGTCTGGTAGGGACCAGATAGCGGGGCTTTGTTGACAAACAGAGAGCTGCAGATGATTAAGATTCCTGCAGACGAGCTTGGGGGTGGAAAGTCGTGGAGGACTTCCTAAGGTTGGGAGGAAAACAAGCTATCGCTAAAGCGTGTATTTTCCCAAGTATGGAACTGTTGGGAAAAGAACTAAACTTGACTTTGTAGATTTAAAAGTAAATGTCTCCACAGTACGAACATTGTGGATATTATATTCTTACTAACCTTTGGATAGCATAAGGATAATATATTCTTACTGACCATTGGATAGCATATGTATTAAAAGAAGCTGTTACGAGGTGAGAACCCATAGTTTAAAATCTCAGTACAAAAGAGACAGTATATTATGAATCCAATGTGTAGTAATCAAGAACTACAGAAACTTCTATCTATATCTATATTTTCAAGAAAACGACAAGTCCAATAATTCAAAATACAGTAAAAACCTTCAAAGTTTTCAGTAACCAGATGAAAGTAATTAACGTCTGAGCATTCACAAATTCCTGTTGGAAACTATATATGTTTATAATCATAGTACCCCGTTTGGGGAAACAACTCATAATAGTCGGATGGAAACTTTCGGGAATTACCTCATGCCGCAAAATAAATTCATTTATGCACAAAACTATAATAACATAAGAAAATTGACAACAATGTCAAGAGCATGTTGTGGGCGGAACTTCTTATTCTTATCGGGTATCAGGCCTCATAAGGAGGCGACCTGTAAGAACAAGTGGCCCTCGATGATCGACACCTGAAGCCAAGAGGATAAAACCCTGTTGCGACCGGTGATCGAAAGATTAATAAATAAATCTGTGGTATGAAGCAATGCCACGGGGCCAGGAGGCCGAAGGCACTGCTTGAACCATTTAAGAAAGAAGTTAACTATACCCTGATTAATTTGAAACAATGCCAAAGCTATAAGTAAAGAGACACATAAATCGCGTAGCAAGTAATGCATAAATAATGTCACTGTCAAGAAATTTACAGTTATTCAGCCACGGCTGATTTCACTTGAATAAATATTCATTGTCCATAAAACCCGTAATAACTTAATATTGTGTAGAGAACAAAAAATAAAACTATGCTAGCAGGAATCGGATCAAGAGATTTGAATCTCAGTAATACCCATACATGGCACAGAGCCAACCGACTTCGCATATGAAACACAGGACTGCCGACAGCAGTCGAGAGGCCTTCTAGAGGCAAGCCTCTCACATAACTCAAAACATCTGCCTTCATAATAAAGAAAAAACGAAAGGGTTGGAATACTCCTCAGTAGCAGGAGGGTGACCACCTGGTAGTTAAATAACACCTTAGAAATGCAAAGAGTTAAGGACCGGTAGGCAACTCAATGGGTCGATTGCATACCCGTAGCAACGCTATCGTTGTAGCCGAACCATCCTACATCGAATCCCTCCACCTGTAAAACAGAAATTGATAAGAGTTTATACATTAAGCCGTGGGAGAAAAATGACATAAATAAAGTCTCGCAAGAGGGTAAGAGCTTACCTGTCCGCTGGAGCTAAGGCAGGTTGCCGAAAACAATGCCATGCATTGTGACAAACTGAGCTCGGCGTTACCAGTCGCAATGTGCACCAGAGGAACAGAAAACAAATGAAGAATGAAACGCGTCCAAAGAGCGAACCTAATATCCTTTGCGCCACGGTATGCCACCTGGAGCGCGATCAACGGCCATAGCAAACCCTCGATCTCCACTGTTGGATGATCGGGGATTGCCCGCCAAGTTACAGTGCACCGGGCCGTGCCATAAAGACTCATACCTTGAGTCGGTGTCGAAGTTAATGCTTCAATCTGGAGCAAGGCCGAGGTGAGGCACCTGTGCGCCAGGTGTAGCTGGAAGTAAATCCAATACCTCATAAAAGACCGGTGAAAAAATCAGAGTACAAGATTGTAATCAAATACCCGAGGGTATATTAGAAATGCCAACGTCAACAATATCTAACAATATCTGGCATGGTACAGATAGTAAATGCGCAAGTAACCGGAATATCACACAAATCGTATATATAATGGAATGAACCCAAAACGCACAGTGATTGCCGGAAAACAATGATAATATAAATTGCAATTAAAAGTTTGATATATTTGATATATTGTGTTCGCACATACTCACATAACTTTGGGTAATTATTTGCGAAATGGTAAAAATTAAAGAGTTAAATGGAATTTAAATTTTTTTTATGGTTAGGGGGCGCTGCAGGAAGACGGAAAGAGTCATTCCAAATGGGTCGACTTCGGCAAAAAGGCGTCGGGCACGGTTGCAAGTCCCATCATTCCACACCAGGCATTCACCGTATTGGTAGCTGCAACTTTCTTCATGTTCTATTTCATAGAACTACAATAATAGAGAAACAAGTAAATTTAAATCAACCACTTCTTTCATGCTGCATTTTATAGATCTATAATAATGGAGGAAAAAGTAAATTGAAATAAACGATTTCTTGTGAATGTGGTTACCAATTAAAACTCTTAATTCCATTGCGTGCTTAACTAAATTGCATATTTGCGGATTCTATATCCCAGAATAGGAATAGTGGCATCGTTCATATTTATTTCTCACGGCCAAAAGTTGGGTCAACTCGAAGAACTGTTTTGAAAGATGACCACTAGGGTTAAACATATTCAGAACATCTTCTTTAATAGAGGCTGGGGGTATCAAAGAGGCTATATAAGCCAGGAAAATTTACCAACCATGAAACTGCTATTACTAAAATTAGTCAAGGATATGTATGTCAGACGCAATCACGAACTGATAAAAATATTTAACATGTGAAAACCTGAGCAAAATTTAAAAAAACAAACACTCCTAAAAATAGTTCACAAATTATCATACTGAACTTTCGACTTAAATCAATACAGCATTTTAAACATGTAGCATACAACAAGGCAGAGCCACTTGCTCGGTTCATAGCTGAAGAAAATTGTCGTTAATTATTGCACGGTTTTGTCCCGTCAAAAAGGGACTATATATATATATATATACATTACAAAATTGTTGAACAAATACATAACCAATCTACAACATTGCAAACTTCGTCCTGTAGGATATAGCTACAATTTATGCCAACTTAGAACCCTCTATGAAAAGTAAACAGCTGTATCCATAGGGTAAGGAAAATCTGGAAAAACAGTAGATTAATTATTAACAGTTGCGGAGTAGCCGAGACCCCAATCCGTCAAAAGGAAAAGGGTGTAGTTGAAAACCTAACCTGTGAAAAAAAAAAAAAAAAGTCACTGAATTAGCAGAGCTCCAATGAGTGTACCGATGAAAAAATGGAGGGTTCAGGGACTAAAACATTACTTGAGTGGAGACTTTAGGTTATTCATGCCAGCGCATACCTGATATAAATGTCTTGTACCCAATGTGTGCAATGGGTTAAGAGTTACCTGCGCACCTAAGCTGGATATGTCTCTCCTTCACTGGGGAGCAAATTTTCCGTGATTCATGAAGAATCACCTGCAGAGACAGGGTAATTAACCAAGTGAATCCATAAACTTTCACACAAATCGCCATTAAACTCTCAAGATGTCAAACAGGGAGGTTCTGCACTCTGAATACCTGAAAAATGAAGCAATTCCCATTGTTGAAACCCTATATCGCCATGAAGTTGCAGAGCGTCCTCACCCTACAGCACACAGCGGAATGAGGCACAACTCCAGTACGGGGAAAGGAATTCCTTACACAGCCTACTTTTGTTTGCTCGTGACCATTAGATCTAGATTGGTTGATCGCACGAGGAATGGGAGCCCAAGTGTCCAAGCTTGCAGAACTTTCCGAGATCATCGCATAAAAGTTTAATAAACGTTCAATGGAAATGTTTCCAAATCATATGGTCGATATATTATAATTATAATGAGAATTCCAATGTAAATTTATGTTTCCAGTTCAAACTCACATGCCTGGGAAAATGGACATTAATAACATAGGCCATGTGGAGAACTACATTAACTTTGTAGCTTGGAACCTAATTATTTAAATCCTCCGGGTGGTAATCTGATTATCAGGTGTACCGTTTCCATGGATACATCATATGATTGATGTGTTGTTATTAGTTCTAAATGTAGCCAAAATGAACTGCAATGCATTCATGTGTACTTAAGTCAAGCTTGAATATATAGAAAAAAATAAATGATAAAACATAATATTATTATATAAATGTATATTTCAAAAGTATTTAGGCATTAATATTTTAACGATGAGATCTATATTTTTATAGAGTTCTAATGATTGCATAATTTATGTATAAATTTTATTATCATTATTTTATGTTTATTTGTGTTTGTATAATCATGCCATGCAAAAATTAATTTCTATTATTAAATTTTTTACATTGAAAATTATTATTTCAAACTATTTATTATAAAAAAAATTCAATCACAGTTTCTATTTTTTTTTCATTTTATTATTTTAAAGAATTTCAATTATATTAATTATTTGAAATATATAATGCTAAAATAATAAGCATTTTATTTTTATTTTTAAAAGAATCTCATACAAAAACATTAAATGTAAATAATACGTTATGAAGACCTTCTGCAAGACGAGAGTTGGATTTCTCAAGGGTTTTACTTTATGCCTAGCAATATGGGTTCACGCACAAATTTGTACCTCATTTGTGAGAGATGTGGCAAAACCATCGAATTTGCTTTGTGACGCCTTTCTTGCAAAAGCTTAGCCTTAATGCCACAGGGGAAGGCCACCGTTATTTAGCTCTCAAAACGATCTGGAAATAGGATGGCAAGGATGGAATTTTGAAATTACTTATATATGGCATTTTATATATTAGTGATATGTGTTTATTAAAGGTTTTTGGTATTTTGTATTATTTATATATATGTGTGTTTATTTTATTTCTTTTTACATTTTATATCATTGATTTCTATTATTGTTTTTTATAATGATTTTCATTTATTTTTATTTGAATTGAAAATTAAAATATTCTCTTAAAACATGATATTTTGAATTTAGCTATTGTTTCAATGTTAATGTTGGATGAAAAACATTTTATTTTATATTATGGGATATTGCCAATATACAAGAGGTATATTGAACTTAAATGTCTTATAGATTTTATCTTTAGTAATGAATGCTTATCCTTAATTTGTTTCCACAAGTTATCAAATTCAAAACTAAATCAATCATCTTGCAATTATTTTAATTTTTATCCTTACTTACAAGCATCATAACATTTAATTCCAATCAATTATATCAACAACCATGACATTTTATTCTAATCAATTCTTACAACTGATTTGAGAGAAACTCTTAAATAAGCAACCACCATGACACTTATCAAAATCTGGATAGTTTTCATTTGAGCCAAACTCTTGGTTGATCCCACTAAGTGATTTATCTTTCTCTTCTTGCTTTGAATGGAATTTTGTTTACTAGTTTTTTTAGTGATTTTTGTATGTCATGATTCTTCTCAAATTTATGCTTTAAGGTGTTTCCTTTGTAACATATGGTGTAATTGCTAGTTTATTTTATCTTAGTTTTCTACTTCATTTAAGTTCCTTAATTCTTTCTTTTATTATTTCATTGCTTGATTTTTTTGTTAATTTATGATAATTTTATATTTATTTATAGAGAATTGATTTTTAAATGTATTAGTTAATCTCTATTTTTTATTTTGTTTTATTCTTTTTATACGTATTTAGTTTTTAACCATGTGATTCGGTTGGTTGAGTTTTACTTTTAATACAAAGTATTTATTTATTTATCTATTTTCTTTTATTTTCAATTTTTTATATAATTTTATATTTATTTTGAATTAATTATATTTATTAATTAATATACTCTTAAAGTTGAGATATAATTGAATATTTTTTAATAATATTTGTATTCATGGTTTAACCATTTTATTCTATTTTTGGATTCTTTTTCTGCATCATTTTTATTATTTAATATTTTTCTAAGATAAGGCTATTCATCTTAGTTCTGATGATCAACCACACTAGAGGGTTCAAAACACATATACAATAATTCTAATATTATTTTTACCAAAATAAATAGAAACCGGGAGTCTGAACTCAGAAATCAATACACTAGAAAGCATTATTTTTGAATGTGGGAGCATAAAGAATAGGAGAAGTGATGTGTTTCTAGAGGTGATGCAAAATGTTCAAGGTTTGGATGGCCCATGAGTCATAAAATTTTTTGAATTGATTACAAAAGACATGGTAAAATTTGAATTGGAAAAGATAAAAGAGTCAATGGAAATATAGTTCAATGATATAACTAATTTTACTTCACAAGAAATTAGCGAAACTTTAGTTGGCTTTGTTAATATCAATAATGAGAAGTCTACATTAACTACACAATTATAATAAGTGATGGAGAACAAAAATAAATTATTGAATTAACATGTGATGTTAGAGCTTACAATGGCACCAATGAAAGCATTCATTGAAGCTAAGTCGACGACATTTGGTCGTCAAGCCATGCATATGGAAGACAGTTGATAATGAAACAATTAGTTCATGTGCATTTACAGATTGAACTCTCGTTAAATATTTGCATATTTGTTTTCTATTTACTAGTATTCAATCATCGTGATTTATTAATTTTATTAATGTCACATAGTCTAGTTGCTCAATACAGTTCCCTATTTTACTTTTAGTAAATGCAAGAACAGGTAGTTAAAGAGAAGATGTCAGAATAACATAGTGAATGAGCCAATGGACTTAGCCATTGAGCATTTTTATTGTTGATATAAGTGATTCTTACTGAGAATCAGTGTTGTTAATGCTTTGTATGTGACCTTCTATGCAATTTTATTATGTTTATTTATTTTAATCATAACTATGATGATTGAAATTTGAAACTTGATAGTTCTTATTATTGTTTACAAACTTATGCTTTGAGCACCTATATCATGCCATCGATACATATATGCCAACAATATCAAACATAGAAATAGTGTTTTTTGCTATGAAACATGAATAATGTTGATTAAGTTTATGCTTTTTTTGGCTACCTTTGGACCTTATATAGATTCCTTCAAGAAGACCATCTTTTCCTACAATAAAATATATCACTAGCATTCAATATTACAAACTGGATTCATAAGTTTTATATGTGAAAATCATTGTGCCAATACTTATATTGTTAGGAACATAATGCCTCTCTGCTCTTGCATACAAACCTTCTTACTTATAGTAGTGTTCCATTCTACACCAAAATATCAACATCACATACATGTTACAATTCATTTTCTTACTCAACCAATAATCCTTCCATAGGAAACTTGGATTTTCTCCAAAATAAGTTGAATTTCAAATAGGTAAGGTTTTAAACTAGTAGTTATTTGTATGGTTATACTTTTCCTCCGTAGGTAACAAGATCATCTCATTGTCTACATTGGAGAGGCTTTATTATACTCACATCCTAGTGAGTGTGTGAAAAACTTCTTCTCCCATCAATTACTCACCCTTCTAGGCCCAAGATAATCTTATCCTCAAGTGATCTACCTATCCCAAGGCTTTCCTGTATGGTATTATTGACGAGATTGTTAGACTCTTCTAGCCAATATCCTTTCTGGAATGTTCTAATATAAACTACACTACATCACACATGGAATATTATATTCAAGGTGCCACTTATGACTTTCTCCCATGAGGTAATAAAAGAGTGTCACAAGGCTGAAATGTCTCCATAGTGGCCTTGTACCTGGGCTCTTTGGTTCATCAATTTCACTTATATCACAACACTCAATTCCCATAAGATATACTTAGAAATTTCAAATCATAAATGTTAATTTCCGAAATTTTCTTACTTTAGCATTTAGATATCAAAAACATGAGACTTTTAGTTATGATGTTAGGCTCCTTTTCATGTGGTGATAATTTTATCTGTCATGTTGGGTATGTGTTATATTCTTTACATGGCTAGCCCCATGCACAATGGTTTGTAGATTCAGTCAAAGAAACTACGATTATGTTCTAATCTAGGGTTAATGGAATGATTTCCTTAGAATATATATAATTTGTTGTAATATTGAAAGGAGGAATAATGAAAAATCAACCTAGTTTTCGGGTTCCAGGAGAAAAATATTTATGTAAATTTTATGTTCTTTCCATTGTATTGTTTTATGTCTTTAAGAATTCATTTGCAACTATTATCTATACAGGGCTAAAATCTACATGTCATGGTGTCTTCTATGTCACTCACCATTCAAGCACTATACTTGCAACTTGGACATTCAATGATCCAAACAGTGATAAGTGATCATATATACACTATTTTCATTTCAAATTTTTCAACGTGCTTTGAAGTGATCTTATAATTAATACCCACATAATGATTCTATCACTTTCAATAGATTTCAAATAGCTTGAAATCAAACTATTATTCCATAATATATTTACATCACAATCATTCTAAGTATTTCATAATGTAATCAAACAATTTCTCGAACATCCCAAAGTGTCAAAACAGAGAGTTATATAACCACTTTCTCCATTAAGATACATGAGGAATTCCACTTTGTTTTGTAGTATGGGGGATTCATGCCACTCATTTCATTACTCAACAATTCCTTAAGTGTATTAGTAGTTATTTTCTTTAGTGACATTCAATCACGCAACTAATTATTTCATACAAGCATACATGTACTCAATGCACCAACAATATGTACTACCATAATTCATATTATGAGTGTCATGGAAAAATCATGTCATAGTAATTCATGGATGCATCAAAAGGATTCTAGTAATTTTTACATATTGAAGGCTTCTTTCCTTTCTCATAACCCACTAGATAACAAACTTTCTTTCATATACCAAAAATTCCATACAATTCTCACATTGACTAGCAAATTACATTCTTTCAACTACACATTCCTTATCAAAAAACTCAACATTATATGATGGAATCACTTTTCTTATCCTTAGAAACTATTGGGCCAACACTCATGGACTCATGAACACAGTGTAGTCCTTACATTTACCTCATACCCTCCACATTTTCATGTAATCTCTCAATGTGTTACCAACCGTATTGTATCTCATGAATGTATTGTTCATTAAACATTTAATTTTTGTTCAACACAACAACTCAATGCAAGTCAATAAACCTGTATGTGATAATAATTTTCTACCTTAACCGTGCTATTTCTTTGACATCCATCTAATACAGGCATTAAATTAAATAAGCAAAAGATATCAAATTCAACTAAAAGGAATTCATAACCAAATCCTTTATAGCTTTAGCTTCACTTGATGCTTTCCCCACTTACTTGGATACCATCAACATGCATTATATATAAAATATTTTCAAGGAATCCAACTAGCTCCATCTATGATTTTCTTGACCTGCATTTGCTATAATTTTCTTCATCATTCATAATTCCAACCCCCCCGCCCCCACTAATAGCAACACTTAAAAACCACTAAAACAATCTCAATATCACATGTTAATAACAAATCTATCATTTCATACACATACATAAAAATTTCAATGAATATTCAAAAGGGACACTTACTCTATGTATCTAATTCATGCATTCAAACAATGGCTTCAATCATGCACCCAAACATGTACATATTGTCATTCATGTGCCATATTTGCACATATTCATTGTCATTCATAGATATTGATTATTAGTCAATTAATTTATGCATGAGCTATAACATCTCAATTGAACAACCAATTAAATCTTTTTGAGTTTTGATTTTAGTATGTCAATTATATGCAACAAACCAAACCTTCCCATGCTTATGGTGTTTTGTAATTCAATGTACAACTTTATTTTACCTATTCAAAATATTTCCTCTACATTTATTGTAGCAATGGTGTTGGCCCAAAGGTCACACTGAGAGTGGGCTGAACTAGTGTGAGATCAATTTTACTATTTCACAACCTTTCATAATCAAACAACCATATAAAAATGAATCATAACCATGATGTCATGAACTATAACAATGGATCATCAAGCTATCATCATATCAATAACATGTCAAGAAACCATCACATCATAAACAAACACAATATTTTTAGGTGGAAACCCACATGTGAGAAAACCACCAACTGTCTTCTTCTTTATTACCAATTATTTACATATATATTTGCAATCTATGACCTATTAGACGTAACTACCCCAAAAAAATGCAAGCTTCCACTAGTGGTAAGCTACAATTTGATTGACCCGCAAACCTAAAAATATGTAAGTCACTGCTCACTTTAAGTTACAACCTGATTTAGGCACCAACCTCAAATTATGCGAGTCACTGCTCACATTAGGCTACAACCTGATTAAGGAAAAAACCTCAATAATGAGTCACCTCCAATGTTCTCTAGGATCCAGCCTTTGTATTGAGCAAGCTTAACCCTAACCAAATTTCAATTGACACTCAGGCTACCTTTACTATCTACAACCAAACTATATGGGATCTACCAATTGCAATCACCAATACTCACTAGAACTAGAACCTTCGCACCAAGAATCAAACTTTCCATTCAATTCAAAAAAAAAATGTTGTGTATTTTTATGGCATGGGTGTTGTATATATAATGGTTCCATGTGGTCTTGTTCTAAGAGGGCCAACACAAAACTCTAAGATATTCTTCTTGGATTCTCGAGGTTTGACCATAGCCAACTAGGGCCATATGCCCATGCTATAATGACTTCATATGACATGGGGCTCATGTGTTCAATTTCCAAGATTTAACCCCTCATCGTCAACCATGTAAGCATGTCATGATATCGGGTCCCTAGGGGTCCTTGGTATCCCACATGATGACATCAAAATGACATCAACATGCCAGGTGGCAACCTAAGAGGGGTCTCACATGTCACTCATTTTCGAGTGTTGGAAAGGTATCGATGAGACCTACACAACCACTAAGTTTGTAGGATCATTTGGTCATAATAAATATATCAAAAGCTCAATAAATGCAACCACCTATACATTTTTGTGATGATATCCTATGAAATATCTAACTATAATGTTTCCTCATGGAGAGACTTGTTGATTCCTTAGACATAAAGAATGATGTCGTTGTTATCTTCAACATTCCCTTTGATATCAATTACATCTTTTAATCATTAATGACAACACTATGTGAAAAGAATGACATTTAACATACAATTATATGCACACAATTTAATTAGAGTATTTCCTTAATTCTATAGCAACCTTGAAATTTCAAAATCTTTCTAAATAGTTCAAGAGGAACCCTCCCACTTGCATTCTTATTCAAATATTTTACCTTAGCTATGCATAATTAGTTATAAAATCTTATAAACCTATCATAGAACTTTCATTAAGTTCTTAATTATATTATCGAGCGTTTAGGGATCCTCCCTCATTTCTGTTACTCCCATCAAAAAAAGTAGGTGACTCTTCCTTCTTAATTTCTGTAAAGACAATGAACTCCTAGCAAGCTCTACTACCATTGTTAGGGATTCTTCCTCCTAAATTTCCATTGTTGTACCAACCTCTAACACATTTATGTATGTTTTTTTCATTGAGGTATTCTCTTGGACATCAAATATTTCCATGCCCTCATGTTATTTATAAGGGAAATAACAAAGTAGGTTTTCCCTTTTGTAACCCCAACATTTCAAAGCTTTTCTTTCTATATTGTTGGTTTCTAGCACATGTATCTTGAGTTTAAATTATTTATGCTATTTTTTTTGTGGGTGACGACATTCATGGGGTAGGTGTTATCCTCCACAATCCCAACATTTCAATGGCCTTTAATTTTTCCAAACCTTATAGGATTTTACCTCAATTTATACTATTTATATCAATGTTTATCCTTTCGAATGATTTCATCAAGTTTATTGGGCTCCTCGTACTTTATGTTGTCCCGAAATGGCCTTGGTAGTCCATTGAGAAAATACTATATTTTAAACTCTACATCTTAGAGAAATGGCACATATTCCAATAGTGTTATGAACTGATTATCATAGTCAACCTAATTAGTTGATGCATTTCTATTTCATTGAATTCCTTGACCTTATCATTGTGATACCCCTCTATATCTCCAATGGTTCGTCCATGTTGTGACAACCTTAGCATGTATGAAATGTTTTGTATCAATATCATTTTTAGATTGGTCTACTCTTCTTGTTCTCTAATGAGTCTTTCATTATTTGTTTTGCAACTCCAAATATATTCCTTCAAAATATTCTCCCCCCTTTTTCTTGAAGGATATCATTTCAATATTGGGTAGTGTCTTTCTAATGGACATCCTTCTCTACATTTTCACTATTGGAAAATATTATTTTTTAAATAACACACAACTATTAATCAAGCCCATCCAGGTCGAGTGTTGAACCATGTTTTGTTACCACTTTTCAATATATTATCAAATCTCCCATTTCATCTATGGTTGAGCCCATCTAGGTCTAGTGTTGAACAATGCTTTGATAACATTTTGTAACATATCCAATGCTTTAAGGCTTGATTAAATATTTGAGTTATGAACTTGTTTTCTTCTTCACTACCTTAATAACCATCTCTTATACAAATTTGTAACACACTAAACCCAAAATCTTTCATTAGGGTAATGAAGCATCACATTTTTTCTAAAAAATTATATCAAACAGTTCCACACATTAATAAATATCAATAAAAACACATTTTGTTGGAGAATTTCCTCAAATATAAGTCATATAGGAACAAAATATGAAGTGCATCTTGCATCTTGAAAATGGCATAGAGGTTAAACAAAATCTTAAGGGCATCTTGCATCTTGAACACGACATAAATGTTATTGAAGTGTAGACTTTTGAAACCAGAGTGAGAGTGTAATAGAAGTTATATCTTCACAACCTTGAACTTCAGCAGACCATATCTTTTGATCTAGGAAACCATTTCTAAACTTTCTCATATCATTGGAAAACTTTTCTAGATAAATTTTCATTAAATGGGGTCTGATGTAGGCTTTGAGTATGTTTTCTACCTGAGACATGGCTGCAAACCTTTCTTCTACTTGACTTTTATTTAATTTGTGCTTAGTCAATTGAACTCCCAATCAACATGGTAATCATTTTATGCCTTCTACATTAAGAATATTACTGTCGTGATTCTCTACAAGAAGCCTACAACTATCATGGTGTTCCATCTGGCCCATGACTATAATCATCATTTTTTGGCTTCTTTAGTAAGCTTTCTACTGTGATGCTTTTCTACAAAGCACTTCAACAACCATGGTATTCCTCCCAAGCACCCAAGCATCATGTTGACCCTTGTTTGACATCAATGCCAACACTCACACAACCACCCATACACCATCAAATGTCTGACAATGGTTGTGCGTGCGTGTTGGTTATGTAGAGATCAAATGCATATGCAAATGAGGGAAGTGCAGACAAATATTTTAATTTTAATGTGTTTTCTACTCTTTTGGAATTAGTGCACATGCAATTTGATATTAGTAGATTGTGCACAATGGAAGTGCTTATTTTATTATCAGTAGATTCTATAGAGTGCAAAGGTTCACACATTGAAAGATTTAGACTACATATGCATTTGTGTTATTTTGAAAGTATACATTAATATTAACATTTTAATTATTTGAAAATCATGTTTGTATATTTATATATTGAGAGCTTCACTTACACTTTGATACAAGACCATTGGTTATTTTATTATTAATAGATTCTACGAAGTGCATAGGTTTGTACAATGAAATTTTAAGATAATTTTTGTGTAGAATGGGTTTTCTTTGTAGTCCCACATGCATGCACTTATCTTATGTTGAAAGTATATGAAAATCATGTTTCTAGGTTTGATGTTCTAATGATTCTATGGTTTTCTGAATATATGGGCAAGTGTGTAGTCATTGAATTGAATGCTGAGAGGACTCGTATTTTCCCACATGGTTGTTTTCTCTTTAGCAAAGGACAAACACCGATATGATAAAAAATATGGATCATGAATTTATCTTTATTGTGTGTTCCACAAGCAAAATAGTGGTAGGTGGTGTTTTCTGGGAAATAGGTTTGCAAACATTTGAAATATCTAATTTAGTGAGGGAGAAAAGTTATATGTAGTGATATAAAAAATAACTCACTTTGTTATGATTGTTAGATTTGTGAATTACTAATAATAATAATAAACACTAATGGCGAGATAGATATTATAATGATAAAGAGATGTAGATGTCAATTTTATCTCTAATATAAAAATTTCGTGACATGCACATGATGATTTACAGGGAAACGAATCGACAAGCGTTTTGAAATCATGGATGAAGGAATGAAAGAATTGATTTGTTGATATCGATATGAGCCTTTTATAATAATTTATGTATTTAGAGTAGTGGATCATGTAGCATTTTCTCTTTGTAAATTTCATTTAAGAGCTTGGAGTGTTTCCCAAGCTTTGGTTGTCTTACATAATCTATGATCTTCAAAGCTGATAATGCATCTTCAAAGCTTGTGTTAAATCATGGATGGTAGGAATAGTGAAAAACATAGAAGCTCTATAATACAACAATTTTTTAAATCGATTCACCTTTTTCAGTTTCCTATTTGCATTTGGAAGTTTCTTAGTTAATTATCATGATTACATTTAGTTTGAACTTGTTTTGCATAGTACATTTATGTCTCTTATGACACATATAACATTGATATCAAACCAATGGATTGTGATTAGATTTAGTTTATTCGATTTCTAATTATTTAGCATGTAGTGTGTAGCATTTTTGATGTGGGTAATAATAATAGTTGGGGGCGAATGGGTGTGAGAAGCAAGGAATATGACATAGTGTTAGTTTTTTCTCATTGACTTGTGTAGTTTAGTCAAAGTCATTGATTTTTTATTTCGAATGAATCCTAATGTTAAATGGAATTTTTTTCCATCCAGATTTTTAATCATTTTGATGTATGTTATCTCATTAACGGAAAACACGTGTGCAAGTAAATATAAATTCTTTTAACATTCAATTTATCGAGTGGCTATGTGTGCACATATTTATTCAATATACTAATATGCACATGATATCAACTTTTCATGACTTTTTTCGGCACATGCATTATACCGTGGAGAAGTACTTGTTGGCATCCATTAAAAATACACTTAATCTAAAATTGCGTAGTAGTAATAAGTATTTAATCGACAAAATATTTGTTATTTTTAATTTACAAATTACTTTTTGCAGTTCCGTATATTACATTATGAATTAAACTTTTTGTTTTCATTAATTAAATTATTTTCGTGCCTGCAAAAATAAAAGAGTTCTAAATTAAATTTGAATTTGTGGAACAAGGTTCCCACTACATCGAAACAATGTGTCAAATTATGCAAGAAATAGGTGTGTCAAGTCATTCATAAATCAAATTTGGTTCAAATTTACAAAGTAGTGGGCACTAATTCTCAAGTTGATTTGTCATAGAAGGTAGAAAAATACTTTTTTTCATAATATTTATTTGCAAATGTCCTTGCACACTTTACTATTTCTATCTATTATTGTTAGTTTTACGATTCTTCAAATTTGATTGGAAAAACAATGGAAATTTTGGCATATTTTTGATAAAATATGGTGGAAATGTTTCATAACTCAAGGTTACAACTGTTAACTTTCATGATGTTGGGTGTTGATATGGTCTTTTATGATACTAAATTCATTTCCACTATTAAAAAATATGATTCAAACACTCGTGTTGTCTTACTTCTATTGACAAAAAAAGAAAAATGCCATATTGCGATGATTTTTGGTAGTATAACAAAATTTTCTAATGGGATTTTGGATGATGCTCAATCCATTTCCACTATCACAAAACATGATTCAAGGACTCATGTTGTTGGTTTATTATTGGAAAAAAAAATTTGAATTGCGGTTTTTATTTCTTACAATAGATATATCAATGATATCGAAGTAGGAGCAAAGTGCAGAGTAAATGGATAGGATGCTTTAGGAATTTCATGTTTTCTTCTATTACTCTTTGTAAAATTTGGCTTTAGTATCTTAACTACACAATTATAATAGGAGGAGATGGAGATCGAAAAGAAATTATTCAATCAACATGTGACGTTAGAGCTTACAATGGAACCAATGAAATAATTCATGAATTTAAGTTGAAGACATTTGTTCAACGGGCCATGCATCTGGAAGAGAGTAGATAGTGAAACAATTAGTGTATATGAATTTACATATTGTAACTGTCCTTAAATTTCGAATATTCATTTTCTATTTACTAGTATTCAATCATCATGATTTATTAACTTTATTTATGTCACACAGCCTAGTTGCTCAATACATTTCCTTATTTTCTTTTGCAGTTCCATATTTCCATATTACAATTGATGAATTTACTTTTCCTGAATGTAAGAGTAGGTAGTTAAAGGGGAGAAGGAAGAATAACATAGCAAATGAGCCAATGAACTGGGCCATTAAGCATTTTGATTGCTAATATAAGTGTTTCTTGATCAGAATCAATGTTATTAATGCTTTGTATATGAGCTTCTATGCACTTTTATTATGTTTATTTATTTTAATCATAGATATGATGATTGAAACTTGAAACTCGATATAGTTCTTGTTATTGTTTACAAACTTATTCTTTGAGCACCTATATTATGTCATCCATACATATATGCCAACAACATGAAGCAAGAAAATAGTTTTGTTTTCTATAAAACATGAATAATGTTGATTAAAGTTATGTTTTTTTTGGCTACCTTTGGACCTTATATAGATGCCTCATACAAGACCACATTTCCTGCAGTAAAATATATTACTCGCATTCAATATTATGACTGATTTCAAAAGTTTTAGATGTGAAAATCAATGTGCCATTTATTATGTTCTTAGGCATATAATGCCTCTCTTCTCTTGCATATCAACATTATTACTTCTAGTAGTGTTCCATTCTATACCAAAATATCAACATAAAATACGTGTTACAATTCATTTTCTTACTCAGGCATTAATCCTTCTATAGGAAACTTAGATTTTCACCAAAATAAGTTGAATTTAAAATAGGTAAGGTTATAAACTAGTACTTATCTATATGGTTATACTTTTCCGCCCTAGGTAACAAGTTCATATCACTGTCTACATTGGAAAATCCATATTATACTCATATCCTAGTGAGTGTGAGACAATTTTTTTCTTCCATCAGTTACTCACCCTTACAGGCCTAGGAAATCCCCATCCTCAAGTGATCTACCTATCCCAAGGCTTTCCTATATGGTATTAGTGAGGATTTGTTTAGACTCTTATAGCCAACTACGCTTTTCGCATTCTCTAACATAAATTACACTACATCGCTCATGAAATATTATATTCAAGGTGCCACTTATTAATTTCTCCAATGAGGTAATCAAAGTGTGTCACAAAGTTGAAATTTGGCCATGATGGCCTTGTTCCTGCGCTCTTTGGCTCACCATTTCACCAAAAATTTCAAATTTGAAATGTTAATTTCCCAATTTTTATTACTTTAGAATTTATATATCACAAACATGGGATTTTAGTTATCATGTTGGTCTCCATTCCATGTGGTGATAATTTTAACTGTCATGTTGGGTATGTGTTATATTCTTTACATGGCTAGCCCCATGCACAGTGGTTTTGTAGATTCGGTCAAAGGAACTACAATTATGTTCCAATATATGGTTAAAAAAATGAATGCTTTGGAATGTATATAATTTTTTGTAACATTAAAAGGAACAATAATAAAAAATGAACCTAGTTTTCCCAATTTTGTGTTCCAAGAGAGAAATATTTATGTATATTTTATGTTCTTTCGATTGCATCTTTTATGTTTTTAAGAATTCATTTGAAAGTATTATCTATATAGGGTAAACACCTACATGTTATGGTGGCTTCTATCTCACACGCCATTCATATGTACCACCATAATTCGTATTATGATTTTCATGGCCAAATCATATCATAGTAATTTGTGGATGCATCCCAAGGATTCTAGTAATGTTTTGATGTTGAAGGCTTATTGCCTTTGTCATAACCCACTAGGTATTAATAGCAAACTTGCTTTCATATATAAAAATATTCCATAAAATTATCCCATTGACTTGGAAAATCCAATCTTGCAACTACACATTCCTTATCAACAAACTCAACATTATATGATGGAATCACTTATCTTATACTTAAAAACTATTGGGCCAATACTCATGGACTCATGAACACAATGTAGTCCCTACATTTACTTCATGACTCCCGAATTTTCAAGTAATCTCTCGAAGCATTACCAAGCATATTGTATCGCATTAATGCATTGTTCATTAAGCATTTTTTTGTTCAACATGGCAACTGAATGCACAAAAATTTTACTAATATTTTACTAAATCTTTATGTGATAACAATTTTCTACCTTAACCATACCATTTCTTCAGCATCCATGTAATACAGACATTAAATTGAATAAGAAAAAGATATCAAATTCAACTAAAAAATTTATTAACCAAATCCTTTATAGTTTTAGCTTAACTTGTTGTTTTCTCCACTTACTTGGCCACCATAAACATGCATTATTAGCTAAAATATTTTCAAGGAATCCAACTGGCTCCATCTATTATTTTCTTGACCTACATCTTCTATCATTGTCTTCATCATTCATAATTTCTCCCCCTCAATAGGGTTTACATGAGGTCCATTCTCATGCAACTACCTTAGCATATTGATGTTGCAACACTCAATAACCACTAAAATGATCTCAATATCACATGTTAGTAGAAAATATATCATTTCATATGCATACATACAAATTTCAATGAATATTCAAAAGGGACACTTACGCTATGTATCTAATTCATGCATTCAAACAATGCCTTCAATCATGCACCCAAACGTGTACATATGTTCATTCATGTTCCATACTTGCATGTATTCAATGTCATTCATACATATCAATTATTAGTCAATTAATTTATGCATGTGCTATAACATCTTAATTCAACAACCAATTCAATCTTTTTGAATTTTTATTTAAATATGTCAATTATATATTTATATATTTACAACAAACCAAACCTTCCCATGCTTATGGTGTTTTGTATTTCAATATAAAAAATTATTTTATCTATTCAAAATATTTCCTCTACATTTATTGTAGTAATGGTGTTAGCCCAAAGGTCACACTGAGGGTGGGTGAACTAATGTGAGATCAATTTTATTGTTTCACAACTTTTCATAATCAAACAACCATATAAAAATGAATCATAAGCATCATGTCAAAAACTATAACAGTGCATCATCAAGCTACCATTGTATCAATGACATGTCAAGAAACCATCACATCACAAAGAAACATAAGCTTTTTTAGGTGGAAACCCATATGTGAGAAATCCACCAACCTTCTTCTTATTTATCTCCAATTCTTTACATATATTTGCAATCTATGACCCATTGGGCGTAAATACCCCCAAGAAATTAAAGATTCCACTTTTGGTAAGCTATAACCTGATTGATGCACCAACCTCAAAATATGTAAGTCACTACTCACTTTAGGCTACAACCTCATTGAGGAGCCAACCTGAAAAGATGCAAGCCAAACTCACTTTAGGCTACAACTTGATTGAGGAAAAGATCTCAATAGTGAGTCACCTCCAACCTGCTCTAGGATCCAACCATTGTATTGAGCAGGATCCAACCTGATTGAGTTTCCAACCTCCTACGTCAACTCCTTTTGGACCTCTATTTCATCTAATTTTGAAACTTGATCCACCATCAACATATATCATTGAATTATAAGTAATTTTACAATCCACAACTTGAAATCTATGTTGCTATCATCACAGGCTATACCATCATCTCAACTTGCACATGTTGTCATTGTTATCACTGCAACTTGAAAATACTATTACCCCCACAATCATTATCATTGTAACTCGCAAATACTATCACTACTAAAGACATGGTTACTGCAACCTATAAATATTGTTTCCCATCCTCTGCTCCAATAGGTTCATGATCATGGTCGCTCAAACCCCTCATTGAAACTTTTTTTAACCATGTATCAAAAACCTTTGAACCATGCTCATAGACCCTCGCAAACATATTCAAGATATTATGGTCATAAATTAAGTGTCAAAAGAACATCACACACCCCTGGTTACATATACATATACATTTCCAAACTTGCCAACTAGTGGGGGTGAACACATGACCTCAACGTTCCCAACATAGCTCTACACCAGTAGCACTACCCATTATTTCCTGTAGGATGCCACCTCCAACATTTTTTTATCGACAAAAAATACTCATACAAGCTAGGCATGAGGCCTAATCATTTATCCATTCAAACGTAACCAAAGTTCATTGGGCACTATTGTGAAGGAAAATACCGTCTTCGGACATAGGTGATCTCTCTAGCCCAATGAGTGGGTCTAGCAACAAACTAACATACACTTTCGAAGCTTATGTTTAACAATTGTAGAGAGAGAGTGACTTACCTCGCTCTAATGCTAATCTCTCAATCCTTTGGAGATGACTTGATTCCTTTGCTTCCCAACTTGCTGCTTACTTGTTCTTCATGTTTGAGTACCTACAAGAAAGGTCAAAGAAAAATACAAGGTACAAGAGAATATATGGCATATATCAAACATAAAGTAATTAATATATCAAATATTATTAAGCTAAAAGAATAAACATTTACACAATTATGGAAAGTGAAAATCAGATGTATATATTAACAAGATAAAAAAGTGAAACATACAACGTATGCCTTGATGTTGGAGACCTCATTTCGGTGGATGTCCAAGTCTAATAATAGACTCTTCAAGCACTCCTCCAATTTAGAACGGGAAACATTTGGGCATAATCTCAGTATAGGAATGAAGACAATCAATGACCAACCATTTGGGGATGGAAGGGAGTTGATTTATAAGAAGGGAGAGGGAGTTTGGATCCACAAAAAAGGGAGGAAGCTCCACTTCTCAAGGGGAATGCCCATAATGATAATATCAAGATCTCCAATTGGGAGATCTCAACCATATATACAAAAACCAATATTGAGCTTGTTGTTGTCAAAGTTTCTAGCATACAAAGCTTATACCCCATTTTAATAAAACCTACTAGAAGAGGTTCAACATAGGTTTTCATATCAAAACCTACACTAGCAGCACTAGGGTAAAGGAGTGCAACCTACCATAAGCACAGGAAGGAAGTGGAGTAAAGCATGTTCTCCATAAAAATTAGGGTTTTAGCAAACCTACTTTAGAATTGACTCACGTCAGTTTTCCTTAGGTTTTTCAGGGATATTTTGTCTGTGTATCATGATGGATATGCTTCACAGTTGTCAACATTTTGGGACATAGGGATATGGAATATGAAGTGAATAGGAGGTGTGACAAAATAATGTGTAACAAATTCCCCCTAAAGCATGAAGGCAGAAAAGGGAGTGATGGCTGAGATGCTTTACAGGCCAAGGAAAGGTAAGGACTAAAAGAACATTGTTAGGAGACCTACAAATCAAGAATATACATATATATTTGGCATCTCTAATAAACATGCCAAGTGATACATCAATAGTCATCTAATGATACATGAATCCATGGTATGGATGCATCCATCTGAATAGAAGGGATCATGTGTATGGATCCACATTATGGTCACAACCATCCTAATAAAGAGGATCATATATATGGACCCATAGTATGGTTGCAACCATCCGTATAGAGGAAAACATGTGAACAATCATGAATAACTCATAACTTCACACAACCTAGATTGTATCAAATGAAATCGAGGGTATTGCACTCTGTCTCAAGCTGCCGATCAATGCATGAATTCTAATATGTGAATAGATGCATTGAAGTCGAACATGATAGAAAACCACCTAGTTACTGGTCAATGATGTAATCCATTAATAGGCATGAGAGAAACCACCAATAATTACAATGGCTCTCAAATTATAATCATCACAATCCATGAATTTGAATAATGAAGACAAAGTTGAACAATTGTGGAATCATATGACCGAAGGTCAATGATGTAAACCTATCGTCGAATGTGAAGAAATTACCTTTGAGACATGCAATATCTAAGGTACTGGAAGGGAGTTTCTAGATTATCGTCCTAGATAATGAGTTGAAGTCGACAAGAAGTGATCCATCAAAGAAGGGTGATAATGAATCCCATATCATCAACACGAAACAAAGGATGTCCTAGAGTAGATAAGTGTGATCCTAGATGGTGGCATAAAGTCAAACAATGTATAAGTGGTAATGAACTGTAGATAGGACTTCTCTTGAACATATCAATGATATGACTCTGGAGTTTGGCAACATTTAACTCAACATAAGATCAGAGGTTTTGATAAATAAGTGGTATAATTAGATGAGAGGCAAAATGGATTTCCCAAACCCAGGAAGGCAAGTGACTAAGAGAGGATGTCCCAAACCTGACATTTGCAAGGAATGAGTGTCATGTTCAAGAGCGACATATTACCTTTACAAAATACAAGAGATGATCATTTTCACTTTTTCCCCGACTATCTGTAGTGAGTACCCCATTATTTCTTATTGCAAGCTTAAAGGGGATAATATATGCTTTCCATATAAGTTCATCCTTTGCATGAATCCATCCTAGTAATTTTTACGATCCATAGGAAGGAGAAACTCGGTCTTGTTATAGTGATGATTCTTGCGTCGTTTATGTTTTACGAGTCCGATGGAGGGGAAAATCAACATATTTTTCATGTTTAGAGAGTTTGAAAAAGAAGCAGAAAAGAAAAATCCAAAGATCCTTTTTCGTAAATCATCTCTTAAACCCGCAAAGGTAGAAAACAATATCGAACAAAACCTCTTAGCCATGTTCGAATAAGGTATTCCTTTTCTATACAACAACCTATCTCAGTTTGGAAGAGGGTTAGACTTATACTAAGTAGACGTCATTTCATTTACTTTAACGAGTTCGAAATGACAAGTACTAGGTGAAATTTTCATATTTTTGGCATTTGAAAAGAGCTGAAAGAGGAATCCACTTGGAGGAACGAGTGGTATAATAAGATAGTAGCTAGTTCTAGTCATGATGGCATTGCTAAAACGATGTAAAGGTTAAGAGGTTGGCTAATAAGACCAATCATTGCAAATGTTCCTCAGGCAAGGGTAAAACAACCAAGTGAAAGCATATGATCGGCCAAAGAGATCATGGTGACGATGAAATGAAAAGTCCAAGGTTCATCCAACAAAACATGCTGATAAATATGGAAATCATGAGAGGTAAAGTGGGAATGGTTTACTTTTTACACAATACTGAAACATGGAAAACTATGCTTGAGTATACTTCAAGATAGTTTTATTTTTTCACTAGCTTGAAACATGAAAAAAATTGTTCTTGGATTTGGTTCAATTTTACACAAGCTTGAAAAAAAGATAACCTATGCTTGAGATAAGTTTGCATGCCCCCATCATAATGACTCAATTCGAAGTACATGCCCCAGAAGCTTCATCTCATTCACCTAAGTATACTACTAGTTACTAATAAGTGAATGGAATGAAGGTTCACTTACGAGATCAAGTGAAAGACTTGACTCGACTTTTATGAGATCTAATAAAAGACTCGAATTTCAAGGGGATTTGTTTCACTTTTTAGCAATATTGACATAGGAAAAGAACCATGCTCATGACACCTTGTTTCATTTTACCGAGCTTCTCACGGGAAAATAACTCAGCTCATGGCAACATATTTCACTTTTTAATGAGGTTGACATAGTAAAAGAACTATCCTCATGGGAACCTATTTCATTTTTTATTGAGGTTGACATAGTAAAAGAACTATCCTCATGGTCTTTTTTCATTTTTTAATGAGCTTGACACATGACAAGGAACTCTGCTCCAACACATTTTCTCATAGACCAAAGGCGACCATGGATTCCAAGAGATTCTCATCAGATAGGAGAACAACACTCAGGAAGGGATACATGTCTAGGGATCTAATGGAAAAATCAAGCTCTAACGCCCCCAGTACATGCCATACTACATCACCTACTAGATCATCAGTAGATGTGGGCATGGAGCAGGTAGGCACATAATTAACCTGTGGTGGGGTTGATACCTCTTGCAAATAAGAACCATTAAGGGATGATGGTTGATTGGTAGTTGATTCGGGAAAAATGAATGTATGTTGATCAATGATCGCAATGCTTCCTTCATGGAGGAAACACATCACTCGAAAGAGGGAAGAGATAAGATCTCCCACGACGTAAACGTAGTCATGACCAAGGAGTAGGTTAAAATCCAACATGCCTTGGACAATCATCACGTCTATATAGACAGTCCTTCATCCCAAAGTAATTGGAAACTTAAGAAGGATCCCTAGCAGTTGATTGGTTCCTCTATTAAAAGCTAATAGATTCTGGGTGACAGGGACAAGATATGGAGAACCTAAATGTTTCCAAGAAATTAAGGACAAAATAATAACAGATGAGCCCTCTTTTACGACTGTGCTCATTATGACCATATTATAAGCTTGTACTATAATCTAGAAAGGAACATAAGGCAAAAGGTGATATCGTTCCAGTCGACTCCATTTAAAAGAAGTGGCTAAACTACTCAAAGGGGGTGTCATAGGAATTTGGGAGATGCTCTCTTGCACTATAGGAATAGGAGAACTACTCTTATGCACCTCAAGAATGGGAGGATTTCCCTCGAGTTCATTTGTAACTAAAGACACCAAAACCTTAGTAGTATGAGTTCACTCTCTACCTGAAAGGTATGGTAAATTGAAGGTGGAGTTAGATCTATCATTTTCTCAACCAATGGTTGGTTGAGAATGAACTAACAAGACTCACTTTTGGAGAGATCGGGGTTGACCAAAGATGAATTTTAATCAATCACTGGATCAACTAGTAGAGAATAAGGGGAAATCTCTCGATAACCAATTGAAAGACGAGGCTAGGAAGCAGTAAGTTTTTCCATCTCTTTCGAAGCTTCATCCATAAGAGGACAAAGGTGTATGAGATGATTACCCTCAAACAACTTACAGGGAAATTTAACTTTTCCCTTTTTCCCATGAACCCTATTATTAATAGTTGAAGGTTTATTACCATAATGATATCTAAATGTTGATGCGAACCTATGGACCACACTTCTAAGACTTTGGGAATACCAGGACAATGTCGGAGAAGGCGGTCACCCTTACATAACATGAAAGGGAATTTTACTTTCTAGGGCTAGTTGGAATATTTTTCTACATCAATTGCATCTATAGCAATGGATTCTTGATCCCCATTATTTGCTTCTTCTTCTTCTTCTTCTTCTTAGCTTCCTGGTTACTAGATTGCAGACTTTCACTAGGTGTTGAAGAAGAACAGGGTGAAGAAATGTGTGAAGAAGGTGAGGGATCAACTTTAGGAGCAACATGAGGTTGTTGTTGTTCATGTGAAGGAGAACTCGGTGGAAAATAAGTTTGGACACTCAAAATCACCGAGGTCGAAAATAACCACAATGGCAGACTAGTTGTTAATCCAAGAAGGGAGGATATTTCCATATATGGAGCACCAGTATTTCCAAAAGAAGGAAAAGGACTAGGATTCCCTTCAGAGGGGTTTCATTTACTAGTATACCCAATAAATGTTTCCATCAATATCAACCTATGATCTACTAATGAGTAGTTCTATAGGAAGGATGTTTTTATGTGGTCAATTAATTGATTCTAGAAATTAACGAAAAAAAAAAGGGTAAGTTAGGCAAGAGGGTTTACCAAGTATCCATGAACTACAATATTGATCCGAGTTGACTCAGCTCCCAGATTTAACCAAGATCTTTTACTTTTGTGATGTGATTAGAATTGCATTTAAAATAGAATAAAGGAACACAAATGCGCATTGTAATGAAAAAGGAACATGACAAGAATCAACAACATAAATCTCAAGACATTGATAATGGAGGTTTTCCAGCAGGCACTATGTCTCCAGCCCCAACATCAATATGGTGTAGGCCATTGCATTAAGTGCTAAAAAGAGTGATGATGTACATAGGTGGTGACGTCGCTATCATACAGGGAAAATACCCCCATAGAGGAGTGGCTCCAAGAGATGTTCCACTACTAGAACTCTAATTCAAAAAAGACTCCTATAAATATGACATAACTTCACATATGACAATAAGGAGCATCCCACGAACATGGCATCAAAGGGATTTCAATTCAGGCATACATGGCGAAATCATGAGTATCCCTCAACATGATGAAAAAGGGATCTCAAAATAAAACATGACGAATCATGACAACAAGTACATCACACAGATGGTTCCGTATCACATCAAGAAGGAATCATGAAACAAGTAAGAAAACAAGATCCAACATCAAACATCAAAGAGGGATCTATTCATCACAATGCATCTGATAGCAAAGATGAGTACATGAACACATTGCATATACCTCACATCTTGGGGCCATCTGAAGAAAAGGATGTTAAACTACTGAAGCTGGCCATAACATCTATCTCACAATGTCGAATCTCATGGAATGATTGCTCACACATTGAATGCTAACATCTGCACTCCACTTTGAAAAGTGGCCAAAAAATGAAAAGATCAAATTGAAAACATGAATGCACCATTAGATTTTTGGTGTCGAATAGGGTAAAATTGACTGTCAAATTTCTGAATCTGAGAAAATGAAAATCTAGGGCTTAGGGAATCTTTTAGATTCCCCTTGGATTCCTCAAAGATTATCTCCTTTGGGTCATCTGATGATATGCTTCTCAAATCAGAATTTTGACTGCACCATCAAGTTCGTGTCAGTGAGAGGCGTAAGATCGACATAAAGTTGTCCAATTTGGACACTGGCAAAATTTTGCCCTCCTAGAAATTTGGCTTGATCATGGTTCCACTTATGCTTTTTATAAGCCTTAATGGAATATAGTTTTGTGTGAAGGTAGATCTAGGACAATAAAAGATATCACACTGATCTTTGTGTGCAAAAACTTGGTTTCAGCATCCCCCCATACTGTTTCAGATGAGACCTCAGCCTACGCTATGCGTGCTGTTTCCCAAAGGGCTAGTATTGTATGTTTTTTTTTGGCACAATTAACTTTGAACCTAGGTCAGGACCCACTAAGCCAAGAATGACCATAAAATAAATAGGCATGCCTATTGTTGGAAGCCTTATGAGATTATGTATTAAGGTACCTTGGTTCTTTGGTTGATTGATTCATCTTCCATTGATGGTCTCCTCTTTGCCCTACTTCTCTTTTATCTTTATTGATTCTTCCTTGAATATCCTTCCCATTGCTCTGTGGTCATTTGAATCCTGTAGCCTTGAAGTTGGTATTTTCTGTAGACGATTCCTACATCTATGAGTATCCCATACTAGTTTTGATTCTTGAAGGCCTTTGGCTATTTAGAATATGGTATAGTTTCCTTTTGCCTTCTAAAATTTTTAGTTCAAACCGTTCTCATTATTTATTCCCTCAAGAATTTCATAGAGAAACAACCTCTTCTTCAAGACCCTGACAATTATCTTCCCATTCATGTTATCGGGAAAACTACTGTCCATTCAAAGTTGCTAGTCCCACTAAGACAGGTAGCTATCTTAGAAACAGACAAACTAAAGTCACTTGCATTTTCCTTTATGAGATATAGATGAGATAGAAGTAGAGAGTACCAACCTCAGTCTTTCGCTTCGCTCCTTGCTTATTTCCTCTCCCCTTGATAGACCTTTGCCACTCCTTCCTCACTTGTCCCACTTCAAAGAACACCTGTAAATTCAAAGAAGCATAATACCATCAAAGCATAGATATCTATAATCATAAACAATATAGGATCAGATATATATTAACCATACAAATGCATATATCAATATAATATTCAGATATATATAAGAATATGGAGGAAAACTCAAATAGCTGTATTGATAGAAGTAGTAGAAGAGAGGATTACAACCCATTGGTCTGACCCAGTGCCATCCTCCAAGCATGAAAGCCCTCTTCACCTCATGAAAAGGTAGATCACCCAACACTATGATGTTCCACAGAGAAACCAACAACACTTCCTTACAAGATACAAAATTCTAGCCCCCGGATCTCTAGGATGAGCGATCCATATCTAGATGTTTGCAGGTGGGTGAGTCAGCTTCTGGGTTTTTGATTAGTGTCATTTCTCTAATAGTTCTTAGTTCCACTTGGAGATTTCATGATCTCTTACTCATCCCTGGGCAAATTCAAAGAGGCAAGTGTCACGGGAGAAGTTTCTGGAAGATTCCATGATCATCCACCTTGTAAATTGTCTCTGCCATTTGTCTATTATTGCCCATCACACCCCATAGAAGGGATTTTCAGTATGCATCACACCCCCCGTGTGCATTAGGTGGGATTGCATCACACTTTGACCATGGAGCAGGTGAGATGGTCCAATTTTGACTAGTTCTGAGCAATGTTTCATGGAAAACTTCTAGGAGATGATGTAATCAACTGACCTTGTTTCTTTAGGGTATGAAACAACACTTTTAGGGGCTTAGAAGCGCTTGGTTTATCGACATATAAGATTGGGGTTGCAGTGCCCAAATATGTCTATAATAGTTTCCCCCTAAAGCATGAGGTCGTAAATCTTCTGATGTCGGGTGAAATGCTTTATCATGAGGATCCGAGGTTTTCCAAACTGGAAGGTGACCTGTAATAAGATAGAATACAATACATTATCTTCATAATATTTTCATGATCTAGCTGAGGTAGGCATTCCCATGCTCAACTTTATAAATTCATTTTCATGTAGATTGGACAGACAACCGTCTGTATGGCAGACTGATGATTCTGGTAGAGCCATCATCCTTTAGCTTGGATGATTATCTGTGCAGCTATGATGTACATTTGATGTCTTTATTTTCTTGAATATATCGCAGCTCGGATGGATGAAACTAGATCGGGGGTCTTCAAACTCATTCAATCTTCACCCGAAGTACAAATCGATCCATGCAAAAAGATGTTCTAAAGTCGAACATGGAAAGACATCACCTGATTACCAGCGAATGATGTAAGTTGTTAACAACCATGAGAGGAATCACCCATAATGATAATGACCCTCAAGGTACTGCAGTACAATTCACGTGGTGTGAATATGGGACTTGATGTTGAACACCATGCAAAATCTTTCGGTTGAAGGCCATTGACATAAACCTGTCGTCGGAAGTGAGAAACTTGCCATTGAGGCATGCAAGCTTCAAAGTACTAAAAGGGTTGTTCCTAAGTCAACTTCTTGGATAGTGAGCTGATGTCGAAGAAGTGACCCATCGTAGGAGGGCCTTAATGAATCCCACATCTACGACACGAAACAGAGAAAATGATTTTGTGGAGGTGAAAACGATCTAATGATACAAGGTTCAGGGTGGTGGTCGTGAAAGAATGAAAGTATTGCAAAAGATGAGACATAAGCTAGGTTGGTGAATTCTCTGAGTGACTTCTCTTGAACATATCAGCGACAGTAAAATGGATCGGTAGCACTAACCCCAAAGATGGATGGTACGGTGGAACAATGGTGATATGACTGGTGAACGGAATAACCCAACCTGATTCAATCATGGTGATGGAGTGAAAGTGTCATGTTCAAGAGCGACCTGCTACTAATACACTTTCTTCAAGGTTTTTTCCTAATTTTTCCCTAGTCATTTCTGACTAGTACCTCTTTATTTTTGTCAAGCTTGCAGAGGATAACATATGCTTGTTCTATAATTTTCCCTTCGAGCAAACCCATTTCTATGTTTTAACAAGCCTAGCGACAGTGAAACTCGTTCTTGTCTGCATGGACAAGTTTGTCGCTATTGTTTTAATGAGTTTAATGACAAAGAAAACTCGGTCCTTTTCAATTTTAGAGAGTCTAAAAATAGTCCGAAAGGAAACTCCAATAATTATTTTTTGTAATATAATCCCTTAAGTCTGGAAAAGTATAAAATAATACGATAGGAATGACGTTTCGATAGTTTTAACAAGCCGAACAAGACAAGCACTTGATCTTTTTCTGCAATGATCCCTCAGGTGCAAAAAGATTAAAATCTAGAGGAGGGATGGCACTTCCAATCACTTTAACAAGATGGAGAGGCCAACTGCTTGGCAATCTTCTCATATTTTACGAGTCAGATGAAAAGAGCTTAAAGAAGACTCGTTTTTTGAGGAACAAGTGATGATTTTGGATAGCAGCTAGTTCTAGTTAATGTTTGGAACTTTTCAATCATGACAGTGTAAAGAAGATGCTTAATAGAATCACTCGTCGTAGCTATTCCTAAAAAGGGCTAAACAATCAAATGGAGGGGTATGATCGACTAAAAAAGAGTGGGCGTGATCGTAAGAACATGACCAGGGCTCAAAAGCTGATAATTATGTGATCACAATGTTTATTTACAGGAGGTGGGTTCATTTTTTAATGATCTTAAACTTTGGTGGAACATATGCTCATTGCTAGGTTTATTTTTTAATGAGCTTGAACTTCGCGTAAAACATCTCATGCCAGTCATATAATAAGGATGTCTCATCAGTGGGTTCATTTTTTAGGGAGCTTGCCCCATTCGCAACTTTTCTTTGGAGCCTTTTGTATGCAGGCTAGGAACGACAAACTACTATCCTAGGGGTTAAAGAACTACTAAGGTTAGGTAGGATAGCTTCTCGGTGGGAAACATCTACTTTACTTTGTTGTTTCCATTGGTCCCAGCAAAGGTGAATGGTTGATCAGACCAATACCCTAACTTAAGAAGTTGAAGTTAGTAAAAACTATGGGGTTAGAGTTACGCTGGTCGCTTTTCACTTGCATGCAAAAGGGTTTTCATGCCCCCAAGTATAGCGAAGTAGAGCTTCCAGGTTACCATATAGAATTTCTTGCATCCACAAGATGGTTCCACCTGCGCAATAGACAGAAACACTTCCTTGGCTCTGTCCATCGAAATGGACAAGGGTGACTTGTTAGTCCCAATCACATAACCTTTGACGAGGGAATCTTTTTCTAGACTAATCCATTTTCCTAAACGGATAGGATCATTAGACTAGTCATATATCCTCCGTGGAAAGCTACCCTATACTTAAAGTTTTCCTGTCGAAGCAGACGAGGGTGCATGCCCCCTGGGTTTAGTCACATTCACTGAATCACTCACGTTCATCAAGTGGATTGACTAGAGATTGATGAGACAATCCTTGCACAAACGGACCAGTTAGGGATGGAACTTGACTATTAGTTATGTGTGAACCGAGGAACAAAAGCTGGTCTATGAGCTGGACCACTCTACCTTCATGCGGAAAACACATCACTCGAAAGAGCAAGGAAACAATAGCTCCCATGCTATAAATGTAGTCACACCCAAGGAGTAGATTGTAATCTAAACATCCTTGGACTACCATTACGTTCAGGTAGACAATTTTCCTTGTCAAAGTTATAGGCCAGCTTGGAAGGATCCCTAACGGTCGACTGGTTCCTTTGTCGAAGCCTCTCCGATTTCACATATCAGGTAGAAGCAATGGAAAACCAAGTGCTTTCCAAGAAGTTGAGGAAAGGATACTCATAGAAGCCCCTTCATATATGATAGTACGAACCATGACCATTCTGTAAGCTTGTACTATGATTCGGAATGGTACATTAGATGGTAGACAGGGTCTGCCTAGTAGATTCCAATCGAATGAAATGACTAGGTTTCTTGGAGGAGCGACCGAATAAATGGCTAGGTAAATCTCTGAAAAACTTCCTTCTTGTGGTAAAGGAATGGGTATATTTCCCCCATGTTCATTAGATTCCATGTTTACGAAAATAATTTGAATGGTGTCGCTCTCATTCTCTTTGGTGACTGTATCATCTGGAGGTAGACCTTCTAAAGACAAGATTGGGTCAACTACCAACTCGACCTATTGACTTTGGTCCAGTTTGGAGTTAGAGGGTTTATCTTCAATGATATATGCTTCGACCAAACACAAAGGTGTGACAGTCGGATTTTCAACTAGTGATGGAATCGCCAAGAGTTCCTTGTATCCAGGAGGAAGTTGTAGTGGTGAAGCAGGATGGTTACCCAAGACTCTTTTAGCTTCATCTAGGAAGGGACAATGGTGGATGGCATGATCACCTTCACATAGTCTAAAAGGAATTTTAGATCTTCCTTTCTGTCCAGTGACTTTGTTTTCACTAGTTGACGATGTACTTTCAACATGATCGTCAGAAGTTGAGGACACCAGATTACGCAAGGGGGGAGAGCAGTCCCTTAAGATCTGCGCGATGCAAGGAAAATCTCAATGATAGTTGTCCCCTTTGCAAATGATACATGGAGACTTAGGTTTGGATGGTGTAGTGTGTGGATTTTCGCTAGACAATTCTTGGTTGCCCTCTTTTGCCGTCAGCTTCTTCTTCTTCTTCTCCTTCCCTTTCTTCTTCTTCTCAGTTACTTGGTTTTTAGTTTTACTAGCTTCACCAAGTGAAGAGGAAGAAGGAGAGGGAGAAAATAATGAAGTACAAGGTTGGGGTGTAACTCCAGCAACATCTAGTTGCTAATTTGATTGCTCAGGAATCATGGTAGTTTGAATGATAGAGGTTGAGAAGATCCATACTGGTAGGCCAATTGTCAGTCCTGGAAGGGACAATGTGGCCATATGAGGTGCACCAACATCCCCCCAAGAGGAGAAATGAATAGGATTTCCCCCAAGGCAAAATCCTTGGTTGGTGGACTCCATTTTCTCAACCTAAGATCAATGAGGGAACAATGACATTATTCTGATTAAAATAAATTTTATGACGCTTTGACACAACTTGCTTTTTCAATTTTTAAGAGTCGAGAAAAAGCTAAAGATGATTGTAGTTTCCTTCAATTTTTAATGAGCCTGAAGTGACAAGCGCTCAAATGGATCTTTTCTTTTAAGGAGTATGAAAAGGATTTAAAATGACTACTCTAGAAATCTAGATAGAGGGATTACTAAACCAATTGCAAAACTGCAGAATATTTTTTATGGTATGACAGTCTATCTTCCTGAATGTTGTGTTTAGTGCATTGCAATCGATAGGGCAGTAGACACGACTTCCCAAGGAAAAAGGATATAACCTATTGTGGTCTCCCAATATATGTTTGACGGTACGTGGGAGCACAAGTCCATACTGGCACTTGTCATCTCAAAGAGGAGGAATACCCAACCTACGATGAAAGTGATAGTTGCCAAGCTTTACGACGCCGAAATACATCTCTAGCCTAGACTTATAAATGTTGTGCGTTAGGTTCCAAAGTGTTTTTATGTTTATTGAAATTTATTTTACAGTTGATCTTTCTTAAGAAGTTTGCCTTTAAGGTTCACCATGTGATGTAGATATAAAACTCCTAAATATGCAATATAAGATGATAAATAATCATTTATTTCTCTTTTTGCAATGAAAATCCTAGCTACTAAGGAAAGAGAAGAAAAATTCTTTCAACATAGAGCAGAGAGCACACATTAAGGTGCATTGTCCTAGATTAATCTCCACAAGCAGTCTAAATGCAAATGCACATGCATGTATTTGTTTTTCACTTTCTTAATGTGTGAATGACAAAAAGAATTCTAAGAACAAATCTGAACTATCTTTCTTTCAAAGCGAAAGTACTAACAATTTTCTTTTCAAAAGACGAAAGGAAGACTAGGACAACAATTTGTGATTTTGAATTGAAAACTGATTTCGACACTTGAAATACTATTAATTCAAATCAAATACAAGAGTAACAGTGTAATCAACTATCAGAAAGAGGAGGATTCTTTTCTTTGACTGAAAACGACACTTGCGACACTTTCAAATCAAAAGACGACAGTTCGATTAAGCTACTATTTGTAAAGGAGAACTGTAAATGGCGAAAAATACATAAGAACAATCACAATTCTTTGTAAAATGGAGGCTAAAAAATGCAAATGAAGGGAGTCTCAATAGTGGTATACTAATCACAGACAACAAAACTCCGGAATAAAGTTGAAGAGAATGAAGAAAAACCAAAATCTAGAGGCAGAAATAGTCTTATCTAATCATCGCACCTGTAACATAGGGAAACAGGGATGCATCTCATCTACATCACACGAGAGGTGCAATGCATCCAGACTGTCAAATGGAGATAGTGCGATGGTCGAGAGACAAGACTGGGCTTGGTTTTTAGTCACAATTTGTAGCATAGTTCAGGGATTTAGGCTGAGCTAATGATAGTCAATAAATACAAAACATAGGGGCTGATCTAATGAGGTTACCTGAGCCACCACCAGGGAACTTAGGATGTCTGCAAGTCAGATGTTTAATTCATAAACTAACCCAGAGTTCAACTTAGGCAACATTTATCTAATTTGCAGTTGCATAGCAAAAGAAGTTCAAAGGCTAGCTAGCTTAGCTTCAGGCTTTGTCTATAGTTTATAAAGCAAACAAACTAGAAACAAGTAAACAAGCTATTCGCTCCCCAGCAGAGTTGCCATTTTTTTATCAGGAAAACTACTGTCCATTCGGAGCTGCTAGTTCCACTAAGACAGGTAGCTATCTTAGACACAAACAAACTAAAGTCACTTGTGTTTTCCTTTATGAGATATAGATGAGAGAGAAGTAGAGAGTACCAACCTTAGTCTTTCACTTGGCTCCTTGTTTATTTCCTCTCCCCTTTGACATATCTTTGCCACACCTTCCTCACTTGTCCCGCTTCAAAGAACACCTGTAGAGTCAAAGCAGCATAATACCATCAAAGCATAGAGATCTATAATCATAAACAATATAGGATCAGCTATATATTAACCATACAACTGCATATATCAATACAAGATTCAAAGATATACATGAATATGGAGGAAAACTCAAATAGCCTTATTGATAGAAGCAATAGAAGAGAGGATTGCAACCCATTGGTCCGACACAACACAATCCTCCTAGCATGAAAGCCCTCTTCACCTCATGAAAAGCTAGATCACCCAACACTATGATGTTCCACAGAGAAACTAACAACACTTCCTTACAAGATACAAAATTCCAGCGCCCGGATCTCTAGGATGAGGGATCCATATATAGATGTTTGCAGGTGGGTGAGTCAGCTTCAAGGTTTTTGGTTAGTTTCATTTCTCATATAGTTCTTATTTCCACTAGGAGATTTCATGATCTCTTACTCATCACTGGGCGAATTCAGAGAGGCAAGTGTCACAGGAGAAGTTTCTATAAGATTCCATGATCATCCACCTTGCAAACTATCTTTGACATTTTTCTACTCTCTCCCATCACACCCCATGGAAGGGCTTTTCAGTATGCATTGCACCCCCCGTGTGCATTAGGTAGGATGCATCACACTTTGACCATGGAGCAGGTGAGATGGTCTAGTTTTGACCAGTTCTGAGCAGTTGTTCATGGAGAACTTATGGGAGATGATGTAATCAGCTGACCTTCTTCCTTTATGGTATGAAACAACAGTTTTAGGGGCTTGAAAGCCCTTGGTTTATGGACATATATGATTGGGGTTGTAATGCCCAGATATGTCTATAACAATTCCTAGATAAAATCTTGAAAAACTGCTTCCTTTCGTTTAACCTCTTCCAGTTTAAGTTTAAAAGGAATAATATCATATTTGCATGTCTTCAATATCATTACCTTTTCTAACTTGAGTAGCTCCTATTTTAAATGCTTGCTCTCGTCTTCTAGTCTCTCATAGGTTCCTTGTTTTTGCTCTAGAAGGAGGAATAAACTATATTTTCTCCTGACAACTTCTTCAAGTTTTTCTTTCTGATAAGAAAAGTCTTCATTATTAGAGTTATACATAACTTATTCAACGCATTTTATTTATTTATTCAACTTCTTATTATTCTTCCTTTCTTTCTTTAACTCATCAAGGGAACTGATGCATTCCCCTTCAAGATCCATTATTCCTTCTTCTTCTTCTTCCTCTTTAGAATCCATAATACATTGTTTCTTGGAATCTTTTTCAAAATCCATAGTAGATACTTATCTAAGTCTTTGAATATTTCTCACTATCTGTCTCTCGCGTTGAGCTATCCTTTATAGAGTAAAATGCCTTTTTCTTATAGAAATTTTCTCTTTGATGTTTCTGGGACTTGTTTCCAAATTTATGATCATCTTCCTTTGAGCCTTTTCTTTATAAGGGAATTTGAACGAAAAATGTCCAACTCTTGCATAGTCAAAACATTTAAAGAGAAGTTTCCCTTTATATTTTCCTGAGCCACACTTCAGTTTTTTGGCTAGTTGAGCCAATTCCTGATCATATTCACAATTGGAGCAGACTTCGTGATATTTGTACTGCTTGGCCTTTTTGGATACTTTGAATGTTGCTCGTTTAGGTTCATACTTTTTCCTTCCTACTCTCATCTCATAGGATATGAGAGTATGATATAGGTGGTCCATCTTGAGATCCTTCAAATTAGCCATTTCTTCAATAGCTCAGAATTTCGCATTAAATATCATGAGCAGAGATCTTAATATTTTCTGAACAATTATATCTTCCTTGACCTCTTCACGAAGTCCTATAGTCATATTTGTTACTTCATCAAATATGAGAAACTCATTCTCAAGCTCTCAAACCTCGTTATCAAATTTTGAAGTTTCACCTACTTGACTTTATCATCTCCTTCATGACTCTGATTAATATTTACTCATACTTGCTTGCAGACTTATAGTTCATAAATTTTACAAGTTCTGATTGAGTAAGACCAAAGATAATGGAATTCTTGGATTTAGTATTATTTTTATTTAATATTTTTCACCATTTGTATCTATGGGAGGAATATCAACGTTATTATAGTGTATTAGCACTGAAGTCTAGACATCTAGTCCCAGGGACATGAGATATTCTTCCATTCTCACTTTCCAAAATGAATAGTTTGTCCCATCAAAGATTGATATTATACTTGAGTAAGCCTATTGACTCTCTTTCCTATACATAATTCCTTCTAGATCTACCTTCCAATGGTTATATTGTTCCTGAAGGAACTGTGCTCTGATACTAATTGTTGGAATAAGGAATTGCTGAGAGGGGGCGTGAATCAGTAATTGTGAGATTATTTTATTTTTATAATATCCTTATAGTGCCTTTTTGTATTAAGTTAGTTATGGGAGAATTCATTAATAAAAGGAAGTGATAATAAAGTTGAAACATACATGTTGATACAACAATCATGTGAGCAGCACACACATTTGACATAATGTTTTTCACGTGCAAACCTAGAGGGGAAAAACCACCAAATTTTTTGTTTGTTTATGATGTAAATGAAGCACCTACTTAATTACATATCTTTTTTTCTGGGAACCCACAGGAGGCACCGACCCACTTTGTTTTTCAAGCATGAACTTTCAAGAGGCACCAACCTCTTCTAAATGCAAGAACCAACCTACACTTTGCATTGCTCTACTATTTCATAAAATTTTCAAACTAAAAGTAGAGGCATACAGATTAGAAGTAAAATAACAAATTGGTTGGTCAAAAACTCTACTTCTCCTCTTTATCATTTGTTGTTCCACTAAATCCCTTTGATCTTATGCAGTTTTTCTTTACTCACTGCTCATAGAAACCTCTCCTCAACACTCTACCTTCTCTCACATATGCTCTCTGATGTAACACACTTTGCTCAACTCACATAGTTCTTTTCACAATGATCAATCACTCTACTGCCTTCTCTTCAATTCATCCCTCATTGTTCTGCTCACATCACTCTCACTTCTCCTACTCCACAATCACTCAATGTACACTTGGTGCTTAAATCTCTGTGCCTATTTACACATGACACTCCTCATCAATTCAACAGTATGTTCTTTCCCAATGACAATCGATAATTTTGATTCATAGAAGAACATTATGCAAATTTCCTTTGCTAACTGTACCCATACTTCACAAATGTACTTCAACATGGATCCCCTTATCACTATTGCATTTTCTAGTTGCATCTTGTCATAATATTAAATTCAAAGATGTACCTTTGGTCTCTTCACTCTCTATCTACGTAATATCCATGCTAAGAATTTAATTCTCAGGTAGCCTACATAGTCCTCTGCTCAACTAAGGTTGACAGTCATCATGGATGGATACTCTAATCCTCATTTAAATCTCCTAGATGTGCACGTGAAGTAGCCGATTGCTTCCTCCATTCCCACACATTCGTCTCTGATAAATTTTGTCCTCATTTCCTTGCTCGAGATTCTTTTGCATGTCTAGCCCATTTAAAATGTAAACTTCGTTGATCTCGCATTAAATTATTTAGCTTGTGACTCATTCATGTATTAAACTCATTGTACTACTTCAATGGAACATGCCATGTCGTAACTTACATAGGCGGAATGTTATTATATTTAACTCTCCGCTATCCTTGGCCCTCTTTTCATTTAGATCCTTTAGCAACTTATTTCTCACAAGACTAGACCTGTGACCAATGGCTTAGTGCTATATCAGAGTCCCCTTTGTATCATAAATCAGACAATTGAAATGTTACAATATTTCACTATCTGATATCCTTGGCTCCCTTAATGCTTAGCTTGTTATTTGTTTTCCTTCTCATATGACCAAGGGTTGTGAATGGGGGCTTAGCCATAGGTCCTAAGGCCTATTTTTCCTTCCGGGGGTTTATTTTTCTTAGTTAATTCTTCTCCACCCTTGCTTCCTTTGACTCATCATAAACGAGAGACAAAATACCATCGGAGCCCCTTTCATTAGAGCTTCTTTAACCATTATTTTCAAAAGAGTTACGACATTCTAATCCTATGATATTTCATCCTTTGGTCGACTGACATCAACAAAAATTTGACATGTTACCACATGTCCATCTAGAGGGGAGAGAGAGGGGTCTAAATTACCCTTTACTTTGCAACAATTCCTTTAATAACTTGATCGGGATTCCTTGGCACCTTCAACAACATTAGACTTACTAGATATCATAAATTTTTAAAATACCTATGTTAAGAAGTCTCAATATTATAATGTCCTAAACTTACGATATCATGATGATTGATATGCTTCCTGGTCTGGTATTTCTGTCTCTGCTAATCTAGTCTCTGGGGCTCTGATATCGGGTTCTAAGGGGCTCCGATGTCTAATATTCTAATCTCTAATATGCCGCTTACTCTGATATTTCAGTCTTTGATATTATAGTCTCCAGAGATCTAATTTCAGGTCCCAATAGTGTCCAATCTTTGATATTTCATCCTTATTAATAATTCAAGTCCCTTGACTTCGACATGCCATATATTTTGATCGAGTAGTCCATTTGTAGACTTCCACATATCGTTGGAAAGATATTCCAGGGAATTTTCCAATGGAGACGTTCCCATGTAGTCTTTGAGTCCATTTTCTACCTCTAAGATGGCCACAAAATATATTCCACTCTTTTCTCCTTGACTCTTCTTGTTGTGCATAGAATGTTGAACTCCCACCCACCATAGTCATGATTTTATGGCTTCTCTAGTAATCATGCTACTATGATGATTCTCTACATAAAGCCTATAGCTACCAGGGGGTTCCATCTAGACCATCATAATAGTCATCATTTTATGGCTTTTCCAATAAGACTGCTATTGTGATGATTCTCTACAGAGTACTACAACAACCATGGGAGTCCTCCTAAACAATTACTACCTACATTTTATATGACAAGAATCCATACCAATCTGATTGACATCAATGCCAACACTAACACAACCACCACCAATTGTACAACAACAAAAATGGTTGGAATAGCTATAACAATTACCTGCTTAATCATTCATCCTCGAACCAAGTGCTCTTATGACTAGTGGAGTACCTTCCTAAAATAACCATGTGAGGATGCCTGAAATCTGACCTGGGTACAATAAGGATACAACTACTTTTTGTCACCCATGATATTATCCTAAGAAAGGCCACTAAGGTCACTAGAAATAATAACATGCCCTCGGGGGATGGTCATTAGCTATAACTACATGCAAGTTTAGGGTATCGAGCTTGAAGCCTAATTTCCACCAGTTCCAAATAAAGTTTTGATGTCACCCTAAAGGTCCCAATGTAACTTAGTTCTTAGCTAGTTTCCTAATCTTAGTTTGATCAATATCTAATTTCATTCTATTATTTATTTTTTTTATCATTTTTACCAATATCTCATAAATTAATCACTGATTTCACCAAATTTTGACTCAATAACTAAATTATTTCTAATTGTAATGTATTTAGTATAATTTTATTAATTAGTCTTATTTATCCTTACTACTAGTATAAGGAGCAGTCTTTCAACATGACCTTTTGAAAAGAATTTGTCTAGAATTTGACAGTGATTTATTGAAATAACAAGTTTCACATGGGAACCCTTCACAATGAAAGTTCCCCAGGGGTTTTTGATGGTGCTTAATTCATATATGTAGTCATAAAACTAATTTAAACAAAATAAATCTAGATTTCAACCAAAGAAACTTCACCAGATTCTCACCAGAAATCAGTCAGAAAATCCAAAATGTTGCACTTAGATACTACTTCTTAATATATTGTTATTAACATTCACATTCTCTTCACATCCATCAGTGGTCATATTATTTCTCTATTTCTTCAGTGTCTAGCATTATTTGCATTAATGATCTAGCTTAATGTCCCTGAATATGGGTGAGGAGTTCACGTGAGAATTTAGACACCTGAGTGATTCAACATGGTATTCCAAAAGGATCTCTCAACATGGACATGAATATGACTATGAAAACCCACATTATAAAATTAATCTATTTTCAACCTAAAAGAGGTTTGACTCAAAATCACCTCAGGGATTGATTAATTATAAATCTAGAGTAATGAATCTAATCTCATTAATTATTAAGTATAATTATTATAATTATAATATTAAGTTTTCTTTTAATTTTTTCTTAATTTTTTTTATGTGATTGACTCAAAACGCTCTTAGCAGACAGAAAAACTTAAGATAAAAAATTAAAAATTAAAAAGACATAAACTTATGTAATTATATTAATTATTTATAACTAGTAAATTAAATAATAAAATAGATTCTATCTTTATATTTTTTTACTTTTTTTTATTATATATTTTTAATATAAACGAAAAATACATATGTTCAAAACTAATATGAAGTTCAATTGTGGGTATTAGCAGGTGCTTACACGTAGCTTGCTTATTAAACATTCAATACTAGTTATTTTAAGTCTACTAAGACTCTATTTCCAAACCATCAATTTGTGAGTTCAAAATTACTTTCCCGCTCTCTTCCCTAATGAAAAGCACTAAGAATAAATGAACATATAATTTTAATATAATCATTAAATTTGATAATAAAAATTGTGAAAAAAACTAAATTATTAATTACAATCGTAAAAAAATCTAATTTTTATTTATCCTTTAAGTTTTTAATAAAAACACAAATTGAAATATGAAATATAAATATCTATGAAAATATAAATATGAACTTGAAATATATGGATATTAGGGATTGACTTTAACATCTCTATTTCTTAACCATTAAATAATGAGTATTTTTAAATCTATAATTTATTGATGATGTCTACTTTAATGATAAAATCCTCAATTTGATGAGTGAGTTGAACATTTACTCTTAAAATGAATGAATGCATAATTTTGTATAATTATTAAATTTGAATAAATAGATAAATGTGTGTAATTATATTAAATTATTTATTACAATATAAAAAATTAATAAAATTGTTTATGTTTATACTAAATTTTATTTTGTTATTATAATCTTTTATGAAACACAAATAAAATATAATAGTATTAAAATTAAAAAGCGAGGTCGAAATATTTGGATATGGGAATAAATTAGATAGGTACTCAAATTATTTGACCATTAAATATTGATTATTTTAAAATCTACAAGCCATTAGTAATGTTTAATTTATTTTTAAAACTCTCAATTTTATTAGTGGATTTAACGTTTACTTGTATCTCTCTTTCCTCCTCTCACTTTATATATGAATAGGAATGCAGAGAATAAGAGAAGGAAGCCAATGATCCTAATTGCCCACTCCAAGAAAAGCATCACAAAATGTGGCATACACAAATACTAAGACCATTAGATGAGACTACAAAATACAGTTGAGACTCAAATATAAGCATACACTCATCCATATTAAATTTTTCGACTTGTTAGAATTTTCTATCTTCCTCTATAGTATTATCATGTAGTCATGCATTTTAAATTGTTAAGCATAAAGCATACACACATAGTGACGGATTTTAAAGGTTGAGATTCACGCAACATGAACAACCCATGGATTCGACCATGTTGTTTGGTTGAAGAGTATTTTATGGTCAAGTTAGAATTAGAAATTTCCTTACAAGACAAAACAAAAAACTTATATCAATAACGAAATGGTAGAAAAAAAACACATAATTTATGATATGAAATGATGGGTAAAAATAAATATCAAATGTGATGTGACTGGTAGGCATTCCTATTAAATAAAAATTAAAACAATTCAATTTCTTTTTAATAATAAGAGGGATATGGGTAATTCATTCAATTCTTCATATGAAAATGATATTCATAACTTGTCGATAGGCATATATATAATCAGGGTGGATGTGGGATTGTGGGTTTTTTTTCTTTAATATACTATTTTACATATCAAAGGAATATGTCTTGTCTGATAATTACATCAAGGACTCTCATTTCACCTAGCATTCTACTTTTCTCTGTCACATGTGTTGCTTGATATAGTGTTGATCGGCATTATCACTACACTCCCTTTCCTCTACTTGGATGGTTGATGGGTAGTCTTGGAGGAGTCCAACGTCGCATTGTGACAATTAATCATGGTAAATCATGGTCAATAACCATGCTGACAATGTGCCAAATATTGTGTCATGGTCCAACATGACATTGTGACCACCATGGTTATCCATAGTCAACCATGGTAAACCATGGTCCAACGTCGTATTGTGACAAAAGTTGTCGCAATGTAAAAATCAACCAAGGTCCATTGTCATATTGTGACAAATATTCTCCCAATATGAAAATCAATCATGGTGAACCATGGTCCAACGTCACATTGTGACAAATATTGTGTCAACATGAAAATAAACCATGGTCAACCATGGTCAAAAATATTTGTTTCAGTGTTTATAATAATTATTTATATACCTTGGGTTTATAATCCCTTTGGTTTTAGTGTTAATACTTTTAGTTAATTAGTCCCTTGCACTTATAATACCAATCCTTTGGGTTGATTGATCTAAGCGTTGATATTCATAGGGTATAATATTATTCATAGGGTTTATAGTATTGATCCTAGGGTTACATATAAATACATTGAGTTTATAATCATGGTCAACCATAGTCCAACACCATATAGTGACAAACGTTGTCTCAATATGAAAATCATTCATATTCAACCATTGTCAACCATGATCAATCATGGTAAACCATGGTCCAATGTCACATTGTGATAAATATTATCTTATTATGAAAATTGACCATGGTTAACCATTGTCAACCATGTCCAATCATGGTCAGCCATGGTAAACCATGGTCCAACATCACATTGTGGCAGTGATTGTCTTAGTATGAAAATTAATAGAGGTCAACCATGGTCAATCATAATCAATATGAAAATAAATCATGGTTAACCATGGTCAATCATCGTCAACCATGGTTAACCATGTTTGATCATGAGGAAGCATGGTTAAGCATTACATTATGAAAAAGATTATCTCAAGGTGAAAATCAACCAAGGTCAACCATGAAAATCATGGTCAAGAATACTTAATCAAAGAACATTGCATTGTGGAAAAGATTTTCTCATTACGAAAATCAACCATGTTTAGCATGGTCAAGCATATTGAAGAATGGTCCAACATCACATTGTGACAAAGATTGTCTCAATATGAAAATCAACCATGGTCAACCATGTTTTTTTTATGGTTTATAGTATCTATCGTAGGGTTTATATACCTTGGGTTTACAATATTAATCCCTTGGGTTTAATATTATTCCCTTGGTTCTTTTATTATTAATACATTGGGTTTATAGTTTCAATCCCTTAGAATTATTAATATAAAGATTCATATTCCTAGAGTATGGCCAGTATGGTCATTAATGTCAACCTTACTCTTAATATTATAATGCCATAATTGTATAAATATTGCCAATATTGCAATGTCGAAAACCTTGTTCGAATGTTACATTACAACCATATTATATAATAATATAATACTGGTCAAGCATGGTCCAACATCGCATTGTGAAAAGGATTTTGTCAATATGAAAATAAACCATGGTCAACCATGTTTGTTTTAGGGTTTATAATTTTTATCCTAGGCTTTTTATAAAATATGTTTATAATCCCTTCCTTTTTAAGTATGAATCATTTCATTATATTAGTCTCTTAGTTTTATAATATTAATCCTTGGGTTTATTAATCTAACAATTCATATTCAAAGGGTATAATATTATTAATAGGATGTATAATATTAATTGTAGGATTTAATACAAATCACTTAAGTTTATAATCATAGTCCACCATGTTCGACCATTGTCGAACATCACATTTTGACAAATATTGTCTCAATATGAAAATCAACCATGTTCAACCATCATCAAGAATCTTGTACCATGGCCAACCATGGTCAACCATTGTCCAATATCAAATTGCGATAAAGATTGTCTCATTATGAAAATCAACCGTGGTCAATCATGATCTAATGTCACATTGTGATAAAGATTGTCTCAATATGAAAATCAATCATATTCAGCTATGGTAAACCATGTTCAATCATTGTCAATATGAAAATAAACCATGGTCAATAATGGTCAAACATAGTCAACCATGGTCAATCATGTTTAACCATGATTAATAATCATGTTCACATTGTGACAAAAATTGTCTCATAGTCCAACATGACATTGTCATAACCATCATCATCCATGGTAAACCATGGTCCAATGTTGCATTATGACAAATATTTGTGACCATAGTCAATAATGGTCACAACCATGGTCAAATAAAGTCCAAATTTTTATTGTGACAAATATTCTCTCAATATACAAATCCATCATCCTCAATCATTGTCGAACATCACATTGTGATAAAGATTGTCTCAATATGAAAATAAACCATGGTATGTTATGGTCAACCATGTTTTTCTAGGGTTTATAATATTTATCTTATGATGTATATACCTTGGGTTTATAATCCATTTACTTTTTAGTATTAATCATTTTGGTTTATTGTCCCTTGGGTTTATAATATAGAGCCCTTGGGTTTCTTAATTTAAGGGTTCATATTCCTAGGGTATAATATTATTAATAGGGTTTATAGTATTAAACTGAGGGTTTAATATAAATCCCTTGGGTTTATAATCATGGTCAAACATTGTTTAATGTCACATTGTGACAAAGATTGTCTCAATATGAATATAGACCATGTTCAATCATAGTCAACCATAGTCCAAAATCACATTGTTACAAACATTTTTCGGTATGAAAATCAACCATGATCAGTCATGGCCAATATGAAAATCAACCACACTTAATCATGGTGAATCATGGTCAACCAACCCTGGTCCAATGACACATTATGAAAAATATCTTGGGGTTTATATACCTTGCGTATAAAACATTAATCCCTTGGGTTTTAGTATTGATCCCATGGGAGTATTTGTGCCTTAGGTTTATAATGTCGATACCCTGGCTTTACTAATATAAGGGTGCATATTCGAAGTGTATAATATTATTGATAAGGTTTATAATATTAATCCTAGGGTTTGATATAAATCCCCTGTGTTTATAATCCATTAGGTTTATGATAAAAATTATTTGGTTTATTAATCCCTTGGGTTCTTAATATTACTAATCGCTTACATTTATAATATTAATATGAATGTTTTATACTATTAATCTCTTGGGTTTTGAATACTAAACCCTTGGGTTTTTGATATTAATCCTTTTATTTTATTAATCTCCTATTTTTATAATAATAATCTCTTAGGTTTATTAATCTTAAGATTTATATTACTATGGTTTAATATTAATCCCAACATTCAATGTTACTGCCTTGGGTTTATAATTCCTTGGATTTTTAATATTAATCACTTGGGTTTATTAATCCCTTGTGTTTATAATATTAATATTAAGTTCTATAATATTAATGTATATTGTAATGCTTATTTTAGGGTTTATAATATTTATCTTATGGTTTGTATCCCTTAGATTTATAATATTAAACCCTTGGGTTTGTGACAAACTTTTTTTCAATATGGAAAACAATCATCGTCAAGCATGGTCAAGCATGGTTAACCATGGTAAATCATCATCAAAATTGGTCAAACATCATCAACCATGGTCAATTATAGTCAAACATGGTCCAACTCCACATTGTGACAAAGGTTTTCTCAATATGAAGATCAACCATGGCCAACGATGGGCAACTATGGTCCAATGTCACATTCTGAGAAAGATTGTCTTGATATGAAAATAAAACATGGTCAATCATGGTCAACCATGGGGAATAACCATGGTCATTTTGTGACAAGGATTTCCTCATGGTCCAACATCACATTGCGACAACCATGATCAACCTGGTCCGACGTCTCACTATTATAAAGATTCTCTTCATATGAAAATCAATCATGGTAAACCATGGTCCAATGTTACATTGTTACAAAGGTTGCTTCAATATGAAAATCAACCATGGTAGACCATGGTAAATCATATTTATTTTAGGGTTTATAGTATTTTTATTAGAGTTTATATATCTTGGGTTTATAATATTAATCCCTTGGGTTTATTATTATACCCTTCAGTTTATAATCCCTTGGGTTCTTGCATTAATCCATTAGGTTTATTATTCCATTGGATTTGTAACATCAATTGGTGAGCTCTGGTATTGCACCAAGGGTGCGACAACTCCCAAGGGTTCCTTAACTCTATTTATCAACTCGCGGTTTGTAAAAACTTTGAGGTGACAATGCTATATACAAAGTAGATGTGATTCTATTCCTTCCACCCTCAACTAGTACATTTGAACAATAATAATCCAAGACCATTCTTTCTACTAAAGTAGAAGACAACTAACTAATGAAGGTGTAACTCAGAATAACTCTAATGATAAAAAAATAAAATGATTTTTAAACCTCAAGTTGTAAATGGTATTAACTTATAAATGCTATTGAATCAATCCATGAAACAACAAAATCTACACTACTTGCAGAAAGGGAACTACATTATCTTGCAATGAACCATATAGCTAACAAATCAACTTGCATACATGAAAACTAACCTATCAAATCATAACTTAATATTTCATGGATCACATATAAATCAACGTTATATTTGTTCTAAATTTGTGATAAAGAGACTAATGCTATTCAGTTTTACAATGAAGGAAAATGATACTTGGATTGGCCTAGGTGCTATCCTTGATCACGGAGGCACAACTAGGAGTTAACCTACTTCCAAAATAAGTAAAAAATGAATCACAGGTCAAAATAGATGGTGAAAAATGCTACTATGGGTATGCTACAGGAGGCTGCTACAAGTGCCATGTATTGCTACAAGAAGGCTTGTAATGCTACATTAAGGATACCAATAATGTTTAGGATGTAGGAATGGTTAGTTCAAGGTATGGTAAGGTAGATGGATGTTGGGGTAGATGGATGAAAGGTGGAAAAAACCCCTAGCCAAGCTGAACACCTTCCAGAGGCCTTTTTTGAAGTAGGAAAGCCACTCAGAGTGACCTAAGGGAATGAGCTCAAGAAAAAAAATTGGGTTTCATAAAAGAGGGTGGAGAAGTCTAGGATGGGGATTGTGGAAGGTCCCTTTCGTACAAATCAAAATAGCCCTGCAAAATCACATGCACATACTCTTTTATCATTGAGTTGAAAATAGCCCTGAAATGACTAATAGTGGAGAAGATGAGTTGAATTTGATTTCCACCTAATCTATGCCAAAAACTCCAATCTAGTCAATTAATCGACTCCTATGATATAGTGAGCACATGCAAAAAAAGATGACTGGCATAAACCTTCTTCTAAGAAATCATAAGAATAATATTTTTGGAACGTGACTATAGATCCTTCCATTCATGTTTCCCCGAGAGAGATTAGATAGAGGTTAAAATTACAAGATTTTAAGGGGTTATTGTCTAATGAAATTCAGAAAACTAATGAGAACTCTAAGATAAAAAGAAATATCAATACAGAAGAGTGACCTAAGCCTCTGGGATTGGGCCCAAATCCAAGAGCTTTAGCCATATGGAACTAACTCAGTGATTAACCAATAGGAAACTTCTCATTATCATTGCATTAATGTCAAATACATCACATGACCAGTAAAAAATAATAGTATTAGGTTCTTAAGCTCGATAGCTTTGTAGCTAAAAAAATGAATCCTAATGAGCTATTTTTTATGTTTATTTATACAACAGGGTAGCTACTAAGATTTCCCTAGAAAATAGGAATGTTTATCTCCCAAAAATCAAGAAGGGTCAATCTTGATCTTCTTTAACTGCACTTGCTTGGCTATAAATGACCTCATCTTGCTTGGATGCCAATGACCTTGAGATGATGAGAGAGGGTGTGGTGATTTTGGTTGATTTCGGGTTAAGGAGGTGGAAAACCTCTGAAAATCTCTCCCTGCTATCTACTATGAGATCCTGCATTGAGATCATTTAAGAAATGATCCTTTTCCTGCATTTAAACCATATTAAGCCACATGATATAGAAAAACATCTTTTACACCTCTCACTAAGAATAATATAACAACATTTGTAAATAAATATGATAAATAGATAGTTATAAAGATGGAGGATGGCATTATGACCCTCATGATGTACCTATTAATGAACCTCATTATCACCCCCTCCTAAAATTGTTCCTCATCCTCTGAGAAAGTCAGACATCAATGTCCATATCTTTCATGGCCCTCGCGGCCTCCTTGAAATCCCAAGGTTCCTTGTATGGTGTTCCTTCTTGGGGATAGAATCTTGCTTTCATTTCTATCTCTGTCCACTCCTTCTCCTCTACTTCATATTTTCCTTCCTGTATGCCTAGAAACAAGGGTGAACTAAGCTTGAGCCCAATCCAATTGACTTTTAATATTTGCATGATACTTTTGTACAAGGGTGTCCTCTCTAATGAATTCATTGGCTTTTCATGAGAGAGATATTGTGTAATTTGGATATTGTGAGGTAAGGTATTCCATCTCCTCTGGCACGCTTGCTAGCTTTCCATTCCCAACAACCTAAGTGTCTCTATAAAATGTGAGATGAATTGTTCCTAGGTGGCAAGGTATTTTGGTGCCAGGCCAGCATCATTGAAGATGATGCTATGATTGATCATGAAAACCATTGGTCTCATTAGCTCTACCCTGAAATATAATGGTTCCTTTTCATCATTTTCCATATCTCTATTTACTTCCTTAGCTCTTGTCTCCTCATGATTCATCTAGGATGCTAGGGAAATCACCTATGTATCTCTGAATTTGGCATTGCGATCCCAAATATTTATATCAGGAAAGGTGAGGTTATGAAAGTAGAACTCAGCCAATTTCACTTTGTCTTCTATGCCAACTTAGTTGAAAAATTGAATGAACTATTTGTGATCTTGAAATGGAATTGACCCATGTTGTGTCAAGGTTTTTATTTGGAACTACATCGACTTCTCTTTGAGAAAGAGTGCATAAGGCTTGCATGGATGTCTGCACTATAATGCCTCCATGGAGAGGCTTGTCATTGTGGCCAGTTGAGTTTTCTTCTTGTGCAACTTCTCCCTCAACCACCTATTTTCTACCTATAGTTTCTCCTTCATTGTGGACTCCCTCGCTCTTAGGTCACTTAATTCCTTTCCCATTTTGAGGATCTTTTCTTCCATGAGGCCCACATCTTCCACCTTCTTATACTTAATAATTTGCATCCATCTATGGGTTCTTCCTTTTTATTCTTCTAGGTCAAAGAAAAGTGGGACTGGAAATTTTTGTAGAATAATTCTCCCTCCAATGAATTTATAATAAGAGCTTAGGCTAGGTTGTGGACTAGGCTCCTAGAGCTCTGGGAAGTCCCTCTCAATTTTTTTTGGGGAAGCTTCTACCTCTTGCAGTTGTTATGTCATATTATTCCCCTCCCGTTCCTCATTTTGTGCCTCCTGTAGCATCCTCTGCTCCTCTTGTAGCATACTTTGTTTTCCCTGTAGCATACTTTGCCCCTCCTATAGCTTCTCATTTTCTTCTTGTTGGAGATTGGTAGGTTTCTTGGGTTGTTTGAAGGAGTTTGATCTGGTGGTGGGCATCCTTACATATGTTATAAGAGTCTTTGTTATGGTTTTGGAAATGTGAACTCTTCATTTTTTCTTTATTGGGAACTCTTTAATTGTGATAGGGGTCTTTTTATGAGTTTATGGCCTCCCTTGCTTGATCCTAATTCTTTTCCTAGTCTTAAAGTATAGGCGGGCTTGCACTTGTCTCTTCCTTTCCGGTTTGACCAGGGGGATGAAGTTAGCAAAAGTTGCATCTGCCTCTGTTTTAGTGAGTTATAGAGATAAACATGCTTACTTTCGGGATATCTATGTTTTTTGGCACTCAGTAGTCTTCTCAAGAATTGAATATTCCTATTTCTCCCCCTCTTCCTTTGAATCTTTCTATTTTCCTACCTATACCTCTAGTTATTCCCCTTTTATTTGTACATACACTTCTCTTTCCTCTTCTTATCACTCTACTACTTCTTCCTCTCTTGTCCTTTCCACTTCTTTTCCTTCCTCTATTTTTCCCTCTTTTCCTCCAACACTAGAGGTTGGGGTCTCACCTAGTGTGAGGTTCCATGTGTTAATGAAGTCCTCTCTATCGATGTCTATGGATTTGGACCAAAGGAAAGGGATTCCCAATTTTTTCAAGGCATTCATCACTATCAGTTTAATGAGGAAATCATGACCTAGGTGTTGTTGTTTTCCCTCTCTCACTTTTTAACTCGTGTCCCTAATGGATTGTAGGAGGAAGTATGGCACACTAGGTGTTTGATCCAAAGGATATCCTACTTGATCCAAAGGAAAGTGGTAGGCATAGAACACACTCAACCTTCCTTCACAAAATATGTATTTTAGGATATGGAAGGCCATCACATCTCAAGGATAAGGTAGGCTCTCCTTTCCAACTCCATTCTTGTCCTCAATAGGCTTTTCATTGGTAATGAAGATTTTATTTTTAGTAGTGGAACTGGTGGTTTTGTCTTCTCTACCCCATTTTATCCCTAGAGGTATATTTTTTAGTCTACGAATAAGTTCATGACCAAGTGAGATAGCTTACCACTCACCAGAGTGGTGGCACTATCTTCTGTTTGTGAGTTAAGTGTCGTGGAAAATACAAATGCAATGTCATCAACATACCCTTTTCATACCTCGAAGGATCCTAGCCACTAGTGTCTTCTAAAACTATTTATCACATGAGGATGTAGATGGATTCTTTTGGTATGTGATGGCTCCCTTCACTTAAATCCTTGCCCCATATATTCTCTATGTTTTTAGCTAAGTGAAGGAGAGATACTTATTTTAATAGCTTTAGTGTATAATTTAGTGGAAGTAGTGAGTTAAAATTCTTTGTTTATGATAATTGCCTACTTTTCCTTTAATCTACATCTCGAAAAGAACTTTCAATTTCACAATTAGACTCCTACTGCCTATAGAATTTGGAGTTCAACTTGAATAATAACTTATGGATGGATGAAGGAGATGGTGGCACTTACCTTTTATCAAGTGGTCTAGGATGAAGGTAATAATTTAGAGAGCAATTCGACCTACTATAGCATTCCTTTACTCTTTTAGTCTTCCTATAGTAGCCTCTCGATCATCCTATGGTATGCCTATATCTTCCTCCTATAACAATAGTAGAACAGGGTTCAAAACTTCTTGTTGACAATCTGATCTTGTCCTCTCCTTAACGTTTTTTGAAATGAGTGATTATGCAAAAGAATTCGAGCCTCGGTACATAATATGCATTTTTGGCTTTGGCTTGTAGCATTGTGGTGGCCTGATAGTCATATGAGGTTCCCCTTTTGGACTGTTGTCCCCACTCGCAGTAATTATTCCCTCTTTCCTCATAATCACCACCTTCTATATGTGATCCCAACTTGACTGATGTGACACCTCCACTTTGCATGAGTGTTTACCATCAATTTTATTTTACTAGCCTAGGGTGGCCATGTTAACTAGCCACCTCCAACTTATTAAAACTTATCCTGTCGACATTTAGATATTTTCATTAGTTACACATAGGGAGGAGGTTAGATTTTCCCATACCTATGCCTACCTCATGATTAAATTGATGAAAGTATTTTCATGCTGGAGCTGGACCACATTGTTGGAATCAAGGGATTTGACTTGTTCTATTTCTTTCATGTCTATTTCTTCATTACTCCTCATGATATTTGACTGACGTGTTTGTTGTGTGTACAGGTACCTTGTTGATTTCCAAGCTTCTACTATTGGTGGAGAGTACTACTAGGAGTGATATGACTATTGTGGAGTGGCCTCATAAGTTTTTATCACCCGCTGTTGTGATAGAAAACAACATTATTTCTTTCTATGATGTCTTCCCAAGTGGCTAGAGGAGGAGGTTTTCTTCCTGGAGCAGTCCTCTCCTTTTCCTTTGGGGTGTTCAAGCTGAATGGGGGTGATGAGAGAGGATGTAAAATGTCTTGAGGAAAATTATAGTATTTTGAGGGAGTGATGTACATTTTTAGAAATGAAGAGGATTTCCTTTGTGTGTTTCTCCAAAATAAATTAACAGGTGTAAGACAACGTGGAGGAATATTAGTGAAAAATATTTCTTTTTATGAAATGGGATGGATGAGTGATGGATGGATGGTGAACGATGTGGGGAAGCCTTATTCATAGTTTTCAAGGTCATGTTGGGGTGCCCTTTTCTTCAGATATCCCTCCTAGAGCTTTTTAGAACCCTCCTATAGCACTGCAAGACCTCCCTACATCATTTATAGGTCCTTCCTATAATAGTACAAAGAGGTGTTGAAACTTGAATTTTGGGATAATGGGATGGTGGAAAGGGGTGATGAAATCAGTGTGAATGATGGATATGAAGTTGATGTATGGAGGAGTCAATATAATCTTGAGAATGTTGGCCCTGTAGCTATGGAATATGCCACTCTCTTTAATCCTGCAAAATGATAGAAAAAATTTAGCAGACATAGTGTATATCCATTTCTTGTGTTTTTTTATTTTGTTTTTTTGTTTGTTTGTTTGTTTTTCTCCATTTTTTGAGACACACGGGCTTCCTCGGAGGAGGTTTCAACTTGTATGCCTTCCCTAGGTGCCTCAAGAGAGGTTTTCACCTATGGATCTTTATTATTTTTCTTCTCTTTTTTTTCTCCTACGCTACCTCAAATAGGATTTCAACCCAAGAGATGACAATAAATGCCTCACTAAGGTATCCATCTAGGCCTTTTATTTTATATTTTCCTTTTTTTATATTTTCCTTTTCTCAAAAAAAGTATCTAGAAATTTTGTGGACTTGATGTTTTGGCACTTCCGATCACATTGACTTCTCTGCTAATTGTACTGATGAATTCTTCCTTAGACATAGGTTTTCTATATAACTTCAACCTATAGCCATTGACAAGTAAGGGAATCCCTTCCTCATCAATGGTTATGATTTGAACAACTCCATTGTCATGCAATTTCTCTATCAAGTATGCGCCTAACCATCTTGTCATCAATTTTTCTTTGAAATCCTTGAACCCAGAATCATATAATAATGACCAACGCCTTCTTGAAAAAACCTTGTCCTTGATATACCTATCTTGCCATACCTTTTCAATTGTATAACTTCAGTGTGTAGGGGCATGCATTCTGAGCTCATCCAAGCCATTCTATTCGATCAACATCTCTTGTTGTGATTTGGTGACCTCTAAGTTCAATTGGGATACCATTCTCAAAGGATTATACTCAAACTCAATAGAGAGAAGAGAATTCTTTCCATAAACTAGATCATATGGAGTGAACCCAATATTTGTCTTCCAAGTGGTGTTATAGGTCCAAGTGGCCTCCACTAATCTGTCAGCCAAACCTCTCGTGCTTTTGCTCACAACCTTTGTGAGGATGTTCTCAAATGCCCTATTTGTAACCTCTACTTGCACATTTTCCCGAGGCTGATATGCAGTAGAGGTTCTGTGTTTGATATGATGCTGCCTTAGAAGATTCTCGATCAGATGTGATGTGACTATCTCCCTGGAGTACCTAAATTTGTAGAAGATATTTTCCCTTAAGAACTCACCCAATTTCTCCTCTATTATTTCCTTGACGACCTTTTTATCAGCCCACTTTGTTAATAAATCACTATGCACAATGATGTAATTTTTGTACCCTGATGGTGGATCAATTGGCCCAATGAAATCCATGAGCCACTTATGAAATATCTCCAAGGATAGCTAGGTTTGTAGATGAATTTCATCCCTGGGTGTGGGTTTTCCCATCATATGGCATTGATCACATCTACTGGTATACCTTTTTGCATCTTAGTGGAGAGTGGGCCAATAATAGCTAGCTTGTAGAGCTTTGAAAGTTGTTCTCTTGTCCACAAAATGACCTCCACAAGTCCCATCATGGCATGCCAAGAGGATGTCAAAGGATTCTTATTCTCTGCCACATCTCATTAATATCTCATCTTATCCCAGCTTGAAGAGATTGCCCCAATCCCATTGAAAGGGGTATTTTCCTTACAGTTATGATCTTCTCCCTAAATGACAGATTTGGGGGAAATTTTGCAACATCTAGGTAGTTGGCTATGTTAGAAAACCATGGAGAGAGCACTGATATAGAAAATATGTTCTCATCTAGAAGTTGACCATCAACCATCTCTTCATTGCTTGTAGGCAAATCAAGTCTAAACAAAAAATCTACAACTACACTTTATTTTATTGGCTTGTCAATGACAGTTAAATCAAACCGTTGTAACAATAGAAACCATATAATTATTCTATCATTGAAATCAAGCTTATTAGTCAAATATCTAATAGCTACATGGTCAATATGCACAAAAGATTGGTATCTAGTGATGCAGTGTTTAAATTTGTTTAAGGAGTGTACAAATAGTGAGAGTTATTTCTCAATTATAGTGTAGTTCAATTCTACTTTATAAATATTTTTACCAATTAAATAAATGGCATATGGTAGCTTACCCTCTATTTTTCCCAAGGCTTCCCCCACAACTTTTTCAGATGCATCAACATGGATATAGAAAGGCAGAGCCCAATTTAGGCCCCTAAGTATGAGTGAAATGGTTCATTTTTCTTTAAAAATATCAAGGGCCTCTTGCTAGTTATTTTTCAAACAAAATTTTGAATCCTTGGCCATCAATCCAAACAGTGATGAAGCCACTTTACTAAAGTCCTTGATAAACCTCCTATAATATCCAATTAAGCCAAAGAAACTCCTAACATCCCTATCCTTTTGAGGAGTAGGGACCCTTTTGATGATGAAAATCTTGTTTGGGTCTACTTGTATTCCCTCCTGAGATATTGAATGGCCAAGGAAAGTCCTTACATTCATTAATAATTCACATTTCTCAGGACTAAGTCATAGGTTGATTTTAATACATTTCATCAGGACTTTTCCTAGGTTAGAGAGAGCCTACAGGAATTCACACCCATAGGAAGTGAATTCATCCATGTAGATCTCCACAGATTCAAGGATAAGCTTAGAAAATATGCTCAGAACTTCCCTTTGAAAATTTCCATGGGCGTTGCATAGACCGAAATGGAGGAACCTATATGCAAACATACCCGAAGAGCATGTGAATGTAGTTTTGTCTAGATCCTTATGGCTAGTCTTGATCTAATTGTTGCCTTAATTCGAACGAGGAAAGAAAATAACTTCTTCCATGCAAAGACCATATAAAACTTGATCAATAAAAGGAAGAGGGAAATGGTATTTCTTGGTGGCTTTATTCAATTCTATGTAATCCACACAGATCCTCAACTTCCCATTCTTCTTTGGGACCAAACCTAGAGGGGACACTGACTCACTATCTGAGATGGGGTATATGAAACCTAAGTCCAATAACTTTTGCAATTAATCCTTTACTATGTCCTTGAGGGTTGGGTTAGTTCTCCTCTGAGGTTTGCACACAGGTTTTCATCTTTGTTTGATGTAGATATGATGAGTACAAACTGAGAGATGCAACCCCTTCATTTTTTTATAGTTCCAAAACACTGGATCTAAGTGTTCTCTTGACATCTTGCACATCTTCTCTTCATGGTTGTATGAGAGAGATTGGTGAATATTCAAGGTCCTAGATGAACCAAATTATACAACTTTGACATGGGCAGGACTTGTGTCATCTAAGAATAATTCAGTCCAAGGAGTATGCTCAGACTTTTTCAGAAGCTCATCAACAAGCATGGTATTGTGGGGTTAGTTCTGGAGGATCTGGTCAATGAGGTCATTTTCATCAGGTTTCCCCCCTCCTATAACAACATCTAGGGTACAGATTGGATGGAATGTTGTATGATACACTTCATATTCCTCCTCCTCTTCTAGTCACAAGGGTAAGCCATTCTCAATGGATAATTGAGTAGGAGGGTACAATACTAATTGTTTGGAAAAATTCCCATTCTTAATGGTCATTTTCCTAATCCATCAACTAATGTAAGCATCAATAGTGGTTAACCATGACCTTCCCAAGATTATAGGATAACACTGAATTTGGTTTTTGGCTGGAGAACCAAGAATTCGGTAGGATACTCCCAAGAGTCAATGGATGCCATTACATCATCAACAACTCCCTCAAGAGCCACTATGGATCTATATGCAAGTTGTAGTACTATAGTGGTCTTTCTTAAGGCTCCTTAGAGGTTTAGTTTTAGCATGGCTTATTTAGTCACCACGTTGATGGTTTCCCCGAGATGAATCAGGGTATGAGAGACAATGATTCCATCAATGTGCACATCTACTACTGGACTTCCAGTGTCTAAATATTTTGGATAAATAACTCTCCCCAACATCAAATCATATAATTGACCAATAACATTAAGGGTGGGGGTGTCACTTTTTATCCTCCCATGGCATTTGAAATATTTATCCTTGATAAGCTTATTATAGATGGGAACATCCTTAATAGCTTAGAGAAGGGGTATTTTAACACACAGATTCCTCAATTCTCTGAGAATTTCAATCTCTTTTAGGGTGTGCTGGTTAGTATGCATCAATTTCTCAAGAAAATGAGGTGGATTTACTTGAGGGGCACTATCTTCATTTTCCTCTTTAAGTTTTTTAGGTGGAGATGGCAGTTGGTTATCTGGAAGCAATCGTCTAGACCTAAGGTTTATTTCTTGAATCTCCACAACATAATCAAAGTAAGATGTCTCTCCAATGTAGACATGTTGTGGTTGCATGTTATTAGGGTTTGGATTACATTGAGAATGTATGTAAGGTTACTTTGGTGGAGCAAGATGAGTGATTTGTGGTTGAGGTGGAGGTGGAGGCAATGAAGCAGGAGGTTGGTTGAGTTGAGGCTTCACCCTTGTGATGGGTTATTCTATTGAAGAGGTTGAGAATCATATGGTTGAAATGGTTGATTGACATGTTGGGGAGGATATGAAGGAGAATAAGGCAAAGAAGGAGTTGTGGACCATGATGGATGAGTGGAAGAGTACCAGGGTGGCAAGGGCGCATTTTGGTTGGGATGGCAATAAGATTAAGATGCACTTTGCATGCCTTATTGGTATGGTCGAGGTTCTTGAGGCCTCCTTTGATTTATAAAGCAGAGTTGCTCAGCCCCACCTTCTTCCCCTTAGTATCCAAATTTCGAGCCAAGAAAAGAAGGGAATTTATATGTGGAATGGTTTTCCTCACATACTTGGTAGACCTCTATGTCATTTAATGGAAACTCATTTCTGGGGTGTTTTCTAGTGCATTTGGGGCAAAAACTAGATATGGATATCTTTGATTCCTCTTATCTCCTCTTCATCTTCATGGTATCCATTTACAAATAAAAGGTATGCAACATTTCACTATTTAAAGTCCCTGAACATCTTCCCAATCTCATTCTTGATGGATGTTGTGGAAGGGGAGGAATTGACCAAGCCTTGACTTTCCCTACCCTTCTTCCTAACAACCCTAGAGTGATTTTTGAACACTGTTTTAATGTCATCATAGGATATCTAATAGATGTATCCCTTAGATAGGATGTTGATGTTTGCTAGCATCTCCTCTCTGATCCCTCAGAAAATAATTAGCTTGATTGATTCAGGATCAAGGGTGCATCTGGCCCTCCTATAACTCAGTTAAAATCTATCCTCATATTTCTCTAGGGATTCATTAGGTTTAAGAGTAATTCTAAATATTTATTGCTTGGTTTATTTGGACCTACAATAGTCCATGACTTGTTATTAAAGGCTTGTTGCATTTGAGCCCAGGTAGTTATGTTATCACCAGGAAAACCCATAAACCAGAACAAGGCTACATCCTTAAGGGTAAATGTGAATAAATGTAACTTTTGGTCATTAGAGGCATACTCATAGGTCCTACAGACAAAAACAAATTCAAACATAAAAGTATGAGGATCCTCAGAGGTTAAGCCATGGAAGTGTGGAAGTGCAGTAGGGTTTATATTCTTCATTCTAGCCTCTCCATTAGTCTCTATGATAGGAAAAACCTCATTGTTCCTATTTTTAGCCATGGTTTGGGTAGGTGAAATGTGTTCTTCTTCTTCCCCAATAAGTTCTTCAAAGATATCAGGTTTCTCACCTAAAGGGCCTTCTAACTCCCCTGTAGTCAGAGGGGAAGTTGAGAGTCACTGAAGAAGAGTGAAGGTTGATTATTTGAGGGTGTGGGGGAGTTTCATAAGAATTTTCCTTGAGTATATCTATTCATACGATGCATGGAATAATATTTTTCTTATTTTATGTGACTTTCTTAAAACTGAATGCAAAAGAGGAACTAATACTTAAGTAGAAATAACATCTACCTAGACACCTCCACAAGAATGATGCCAAAAAGCGGTGAGCCTTGGTATTGCACCAAGAGTGTTGCAACTACCAAGGGCTCCTCAACATTATTTCTCAACCCTAGGTTTGTACAAAATTTGAGGTACAATTCTATTTACACAGTAGATGGGATTCTACTCATGCCACCCTTAACTAGGACATTTGGTTAATAGTGCTCCAAAACCATTTTTTTTATTGAATTAGACATAAACTAACTAATGAAGGTGAAATTCAAAACTATCTCTAATGATAGAAAGGAAAATGATTTTTAAACCTCAACTTGTAAATGCTATTGAATCAATTCATGAAAATACATGAGCTACACAACTTGCAGAAATGGAACTTCATTATCTTGCAATCAACCATCTAGCTATCAAATCCACTTGCATACAAGAAAACTAATCTATCAAATCATAACTCAAGATTTCACGCATCATCTATCTAGCTTACACTCACATATAAATCAATGTTCTATTTTTGGTAAATCTATGATAAAGAGACTAATGCTATTCTATTTTGCAGTGAAGGAAAAGGATGGTTGGAATGGCTTAGGTGCTACCCTTGATCGTGGAGTCAAAGTTGCAGATAAACCTACTTTTGAACGAAGTCAAAATTGCATCAGAAGTAGAAAAAGGTGTTGAAACATGTTGCTACAAGTATGCTACAGGAGCCTGCTATAGGTGCCTTGTATTGCTACAGGAAGGCCTGTAATTCTATAGGAAGGCTGCCAAGAAGGTTTAGGAGGTATGAATTGTGATTTCAAGGGAGGGTAATGTGGATGAAGGTTGGGGTAGATGGATGAAATGTGGTCAAAACCCCTATCAAAGCTCAACACCTTACGAAGGCTTGGCTTTAACTCAGAGATTTGCTCATGGTGACCTATGTTAATAAGCTCAAGGAAAGAATTTGCGATTCATCAAAGTGGGTGAAGAAGTCGAAGATGGAGATGGTGGAAGGCCCCTTGCCTACAGATCCAAAGAATCCTACAACATCACATGCATATACTCTTTTATCATTGACAAAATGGACAAACTAATAGTGGAAAAGATGAGTTTAATTAAGTTTCATCTAATCTATGCCAAAATATCTGATCTAGTCATTAAATCAACTCCTAAGCGATAGTAAGCACATATAAAGCAAGATTACTAACATAAACCTTCTTCCAAGAAATGATAGACATAGTATTTTTAGTTTGTGATTGTAGATCCTTCTATTCATGTTCCCATGGGAGAGATGAGATATAGGTTGCAATCACAATATTTCTAGGGGTTATTTTCTAATGAAATGCAAAAGAATAATAAGAAATCTAAGATAAAAAGAAATATCAATACATAACAGGGAGATAAGACACTAGGTTTCAGCCCAAACCTGAGAGCCTTATCCCATTCGTACTAACTCAATGATTAACCAATAGGAAACTTCTCATTATCATTGCATCAAAGCCAAATACATCACATAACGAGTCAAAAATAACAGTTTCAAGTGCTGAAGATCGATAGATTTCTAGCTGAAAACAAAGTTCGAATCCTAATGAGATATTTTGCATGTTTATTTATACAAGAGGGTAGCTACTAAAAAATCTATAAAAAATAGGAATGGTTGTCTCCCAAAACTCGAGAAGGATGGATCTTTATCTTCTTTAACTCCACTTACTTGGCTTCCAATGACCTCCAGATGATTAGAGTGTGCGTGGTGATTTTGGCTTACTGAGGGAGTTAAGGAGGTGGAGAACCTCCTAGAATCTATCACTGCTCTCTACTCTGAGATCATATATTGAAATCATCTAAAAAGGCTCAATTTCCTACATTTAAGCCATATTAGGCCACATCATATAGAAAAACATCTTTTACCCCTATCAATAAGCATAATATAACAAAAATTGTAAATGAATGTGGGAAATATATAGTTCTAAAGATGGAAAATGGAATTATGACCCTTATGATGTACCTATTGATGAGCCTCATCATCAATCCCTTGGTTTTATTAATATAAGGGTTCATATTCCTAGCGTATATTATTATTCATAAGGTTTCTAATATTAATCCTAAGGTTTAATATAAATCCCTTCTATTTATAATCATGGTCAACCATCATCCAAAGTTTCATTGTGACAAATATTGCCTATACGAAAATTAACCATGGTCATCCATCATCAACCATGGGCAATCATGGTGAATCATGGTCCAACATCACAATGTGACAAAGACTTTCCCAATATGAAAATAAACCATGGCCAATCATAGTAAACCATGGTCAATCTTGGTCATTAATGGTAAACCATGGTGGACCATGGTTAACCATGGTCCAATGTTGCATTATGATAAATATTGTCTCAATATGAAAATAAATCATGGTCAACCATGGCCAACCATGGTCCAATATCATATTGTGGAAATATTGTCTCAATATGTAAATCGAACATGATCAACCATGGTCCACCATGGTCAACCATGTTTATTTTAGAATTTATAAGATTTATCATAGGGTTTATATACCTTAGTTTGTAATATTTATCTTACTGTTTATCATAGTATTTTCTCGATACAAAAATCAATCATGGTGAGCCATGGTCCAACGTTGCATTATGACAAAAATTTACTCAAGATGAAAATCAACCATGGTCAGCCATTCTTATTTTAGGGTTTATAATGTTTATCTTATGGTTTATATACCTAGTGCCTATAATATTAATCCCTTAGATTAAATATTATTCCTGTGGGTTTATAGTCCCTTTGATTTTTAGTATTAATGCTTTGGGCTTATTAGTCCCTTAGGTTTATAATATAAATTAGTTGCGTTTATTAATATAAGGATTCATATTCCTAGGATATTATATTATTCATAAGATTTATAATATTAATCCTAAAGCTAAATAAAAATCCATTGCATTTATAATGATGGTCAGCCATGGTCCAACGTCACATGTGACAAATATTGTCTCATTATGAAATTTATCCATGTTCAACCATCGTCAATCGTCATCAACCATGGTTAATCATGGGAAGCCTTGGTTTAACGTCACATTGTGACAAATATTGTCTCAATATGAAAATCAACCATGGTCAACCATAGTCAACCATGGTCCAACATTATATTGTGAGAAATGTTATCTAAATATGAAATCTAATCATGGTCAACCATGGTCTATCATGGTCAATCATGGTAAACCATGGTCAACCATGGTCAATAATCGTGGTAACATTGTGACAACAATTGTATCATGGTCCAACGTCACATTGTGTCAACCATAGTCATCCATGGTCAACCATGCCCAACTATGGTCAACAAATGTCCAACGTCACATGTGACACAAGACGTTTCAATATGAAAATGAAGCATGCTCAACCATGTTTGTTTTAGGGTTTATAAAATTTATCTTAGGGTTTATATACATTAACTTTACAATATTAATCCCTTGCGTTTACTAGTTCTTTGGGTTTATAATATCAATCTATTGGGTTTATTAATCTAAGGGTTCATATTCCTAGAGTATAATATTATTGATAGGGTTTATAATATTAATAATATCTTCAGTTAATAAATATCAATATTTATTATATTATTAATAATATCAATAATGTTATCATTTTATTATTAATAATATAATAATTAATTATAAATTGTCATTATAATTGTTATAATTAATATGTATTTATGATATAATGACAATAATATTTATTCTATAATTATTATTATATTTATTATTAATATTAATATTGAATCCATATCCATTGAGGCCTATAGACTTATATAAAAATGTGGTTGTGCATCTCATTGATATACTAAGCCTATCAACAACATTTATTTATGTGGTTGTGTTAGTTTAAAAGATATGAATAACAATAAAATACAAAATATTTCACTATGTAAGATTAAGTAATATGGATGTACATTTATTAATATATTAATAGTACTAAATCATTTTTAATAAGGAAAACCTAGTACATAAATAAAATATTTCAATATATATCTTTTAATGTGAACTATGGATATGTGTATATATTATATAAAATAACTAAAAAAAGTATTATTGTTAAAACAATTCAAGTAGCCACCCCACCCCAATCAAAACATTTAAGAGGGGGACTACATGGCTAGTGGCCCCATGCAAAACTATAATAACATTATTTCTTTGATTTATGAAGGTGCCAAGTGTTCACTTTGGTTTCAACTTCATTTTTTGTTTCTGACTTTTATGGTGTAATATGGGCACTCCCCACCCTAGGTGATATTTATGTTGGGGTCTTATGGAATTTATGGACTTAATGGCTATGTTCACACTCAATTACTTGTAATATCAGGGACTTATTTTCTAGTTTTTCCTTAATCATGTGGTGTTGTCATGGTTGGTTTTTATTTATGTCATGGTTTTGTCTAGGATGGTTTGATGGGACTTCTTTTTAGACATTGTGACTTTGAGGAGAGGTAGTTTTTTCTCTTATTGTCGAACCACCTTCCCATCTTCATGCCTTGCACCATTTGAAGGTTTGGACCATGTGTGATACTTACATTAAGGTACTTTTGGAGACAACTAACTCTATTAACATATCATGTGTGATACTTACAATTAGGTTCTAGAGACACCTAACTCTATTAACATGTTCTTTGGCCTTGAATTTCATAGTTGGTTGGTATACAACATTTCCTATTGTTTAGATTAATGACATGTGGTGTGCTAGCAACTGCTAATTCGTGTTTCATCCTTATCCTTGAGATCTTCAGTCTCTATATCTCCTCCACTAGTGTGTTGAGTATTGTCCCTTTTAACAATTTTTTCCATCTCTCGAGTTCACGTGCAATAGCCAAAGTGGAGGTTTTCACTCTCCCCAAGGTAGAAGTTGCCTCTAGCATTAGAGGTTGTAACCATATATCAATTTTCTCTAGCTTCCAATATTTGTGATGAGGTTGGCCATCTTGAGTGACTCTCCATTGAAGATCTCTTTCTGTGATTCTAAAATCTGAAGGAGTTAGCCCACCGCGTTCTTGACTTTGTTCACACCAGTGCCACATTAAAACAAATGTGTTAACACCATTAAGCTTCATTCCCATCGAAAACATCTTGGGCACTATTGTGAAAGAGAAAAATGAGGGATGGAATGACTATTTATAGACATTGTCCAATGCCATGTAAAACATATAACTACTCCAATACTAAAGATCCTACTCTAGTGACTTCCCATATTCTTGATTTTTTGTGATCTATTAATGTAACACTTTTATTTATATATGAGTGAGTGATATGCTTGTTTATTTAAAAACTATAAAAGTATAATTTTTTATCAATAATTTTTATTTTAATTAAAACTGCATAGGTAAATGGTGTAGTATATCCCATTCAAATTTAAAAAAAAAATTAAATCTCGTTTCAAGTTTCCTACTGGACAAATTAATATTAAAAAAAATCCATATTTAATATAAAACTTAAAAAAAACATATTTAATATAAAAACAAAACAATGAGTAAAATAAATATCAACCTTGATCAGAAAAAATATTTTTAATATGAAAGCTAGGAAAAGAAATTGATTGACAGATAAGAATGCCCCTCAAATTTATATTCTGATTGCGTTTAAGCAGAAAGAAATCTTTATTAAAAAAAAAATTACAATGTAAAACATACTTTTAGCGAATAGATTGATAATAAAATACAAATATGTCGGATAATATCATATCTCCACGGTTGCAGCGGCTATAGCTACGCCCTTAAACTTTTCAGGTACGGGGAATTCAATCAACTCGTGAGTTGACGGGTTTAACAAACAACAAGCCTGACGAATAATACTGTACTGTTGACGCGAAAAAATATGGCCGCGCCACTCTGCAGTGCACCAAGAAGCACAAAATTTTATGGGAATAACAGTTTCGGTAACCCAATTGTTGTCCTCCGCAACATATTTCATCAATTGTCGTCCAGTGAAGGTATACAGGTGGCCAGAAACAACTAACGACGACCACCTGAACGATTGCACGATACTCCACATATCATCCACTCGTCTCCACACGCCCGTCTTTGGATCATAAATTTGTGCACTGTTTCCATCGCCGAATACAAAGAAATTTTCTCCCAGAAAAACTCCATAACCGCGGCGTACTTCTTGGGTCATTGGAGGCAAAATTTCCCACTTGTCTTCTTCCACATTGTAAGCCTGTGCTGCTGCGAACCTAGCATTTTTCTTATCTTCCCCACCGGCAACGTAGATAAGCCCGGTGGTAGAAGATACAGAGCAGGCGAAGCCGGTCCTTGGTGTAGGCATGTCGGCTCCTCGGCGCCATTTGGCAGTGACGAAATCAAAAACATAAACTCTGCTTGTCGGATGTATTCCTTCCATGAGAACCAGCTTCCCATTAACACAAACGCACTTACGAAACAATGGAACTCCAGAAGTGAAGTCTGGAATGGGACGTAGCATTGCCCAGGTGCGGCTGAGAGGGTCGAATACTATTACTCTGCTGGTACTCTCCGTACATTTCGTGCTTGGTATAGGAAGTTTGAAATTCTGAATCATACAGATCAAGTGGTCACTCGTTGCAGAGGTCAGCCGCTCCTTATAAAACGCTGGACTACTCACTATATCTTTCCACTTTTTGCACACCGCTTTGAGGTTGGAGTGCGATTTATATGGAACTCTGAGCAAGCACTGTCGAATGATGTCGTCGGGAAGATCATTAATAGGTCCTTCGCGTCTCAGCTGTGCCAACCTCTTTGACCTACGCAGGCTCTGGGGTTTTACCTGAAATGAAGAAAGAAACAAAATGAGTCGTGACTAACCATTCTTTATAGTATCATTGTATTATCAGAATTTATCAAGCGCTCACTCGTTGCAGAGGTCAGCCGGTCCTTATAAAACCCAGGATTACTCACTATATCTTTCCTTTTTTTGCAAACAGGCTTGAGCTTGGAGTGCGATTTATATGGAACTCTGAGCAAGCACTGTCGAATGACGTCGTGGGGAAGATTATGAATAGTTCCGTCCCGTCTCAGCTGTGCCAACCTCTCTGACCTACGCGGGCTCTGGCATTCTACCTTAATTGTTACAAAAAAGAAACAAAATGAGTCGTGACTAAAACAATAATATCAGAATAACAAAACAATCATGAAGTATTTGTGTTACCATGACGCTCTTCCTGTTTAATACTTTGCAGGTTGCCGTGGAGAAAATATGTATCGCTTAATAATTTGCAGGGTGCCGTGGAGAAATTATGAATAGCTTGAGAACGAGGGTATATATGTTTTACCAGAACGAAAGTAAAAATTCATTTCGCTTTAATCAAGAAGTGACCGTTAAAGATTTGAACGTTAAAGCGTTGGAACAGTTAACAAATGTGAACATGAACTTGGAAAATGGCTTTCACCTCAATGGAACTGCTACCCAATTATAAATCTTTGAAGTGGCGTTGACCATTCAATGAATCTTTTAGACTTCATGAAAATGTAAACCGTGAGAGAGGCTCTGACCTAATTATTTTAAATTTTAAAATAAAATTTGATAGATATTTAAGGGTATGTTTAGCTGGATGGATGTTAAAATAATTTATTTAGTTATTTGTGTTGTACTGAAGATATTGGAATGTAATGCTTTGAGTTTTTATTACAGAATAAAAGTAAAAATAAAAGTAATATAAAAATTAAAAAATTAAAATTAACATTAAAATATTATAATTATTGATACATTTAGATTAATTATATTATATTAAAATAAAAACATAAATTAATTAAAAAAAATTGTTTTGATATTCGCCCTGTTTTAATTTGAGTAACAATACCCAAGATATTTAAGCCATCAATGTCACATCTCTAGTTATAAACATTAAATAAGTAGTAAAAACAATAATAATTCAAAATATTTGTTTCCATACCTTTACAATTGTATTAAATATCCAAGTTATTACACTTGTCTCGTATGAATTACGAGATCGTTACAAGCCTGTGCAGTGTGTACATAATGGATTACAAATTGATATTACGCACGCTGGTATTTAATGATTTGTATACTTCTAAAGTTGTAAGAATATAGTTTGATATAATGAATCTTGGATTCCCGAAAGAGTCGGCGGGAGCAGGGTTTTGGGTTCCTTCAAGCGTTCTAACACTTCCTCGAGGAGATCATCCCATCAAGTTTTCCATGCAACAACTCCATTAGACGACGATGAATGATTTCCCTAAACCTTTTGACAATCAGCACAATATCTTTTGTTTTCTTCCTCTTTTCTGGATATCAACTACCAATATTCTCTTCATCATTTTCTTAGCACAAATCTTTAAGGAAGTAGTTAGGGATAACTAACTGCTTATCCTAACTACTAACTACTTAACATGTGAGAGTTTCATGATTGTCATCTACAAGACATTAGCTTCATTTATAACATGTGAGAGTTTCATGATTGTCATCCACAAGACATTAGCTTCATTCATAACTTTAATCAAAATAATAACTATATATTTTAATACTAAAATCTAGTTTGTTTAGCTGCATTAATTAAATATTTACAATCACTGGTGGGGACATCACAATCAAAGTCACCCAATTGTGTTTGGGCTACACTGACCTTTAGAGTAAGTGGATTTTTACCTAAAGGGTTTAGAAAGATGACCTTTTCACCATAAGTTATTTTAGAAAAAAATTGTGTCAATGTCTATATTATGCGGAGTGGCCATAAAATTAATAATTATATTTCTAATTATCAACTAACTTTGAATCTACCAAACATAGAGGATCAAATCTATTGAGATGATGAAAACCTGTCAAATCATTTGATATGCAAGCCTCTCTTACAACGAAAAATGATATGATCCATTTTTGCACTTGGTATATCCAAAGACATAATGAATTTTATTAAAATAAGATTAAAATTAAAAACAAAAAGATTAAATAACTTAAAAAATTAATAATTATAACTATGAATAAAACACCTCTATCAAAATTTCCATCTTGTGTTTTTGTTGGCTAGATGTTTGTGCTATTGTGCAGGTTATAGGTTCAAACCTCCTCTTACCTGTGAGCTAAGTTTGGGGCAGTGTGTTGTGCAGGTCATAGGTTCAAACCTTGTCTTACGTGTGAGATAAGCTTGGGGCAGTGTAGTTGCACTTGGAAGTTATAGTTACCTTTGTGCTAAGCTTGGGGCAGTGTGTTATGCAAGTCATAGGTTCAAACCTTGTCTTACATGTGTGCTAAGCTTGGGGCAGTGTAGTTGCACTTAAGTTAGTGTAGTTGCACTTAAACTTGGGGTAGTGTGTTGTGCAGGTCATAGGTTCAGACCTCGTCTTACCTGTGCAGTCTAGTTGCACTTGGAGGTTATAGTGGCACTAGTGCGCTAAGCTTCGTGCAGTGTAGTTGCACTTTGGCACTAGAATCCAAAGATCAATCGCATGTCAAGCAAGCACAACAGTTGCAAGCACCACAGTTGGTGTGTTACTCATTTTGACAATCATTTAAAAAATGCACCCGCTTCAAATTACATAAAATTAAAAGTAAAAATAAAAATAGAATGAAATAAAAAACAGATTAAAATTGTAATTATAATTAATATTTAATACTTAAATCAACTTAGATCAATTTTAATTCTTAATCTACCAAACATATATAAAGATCAGATCTCTTATAAAAAGTTCTTTAAGTGAGAAAGCTGAAAGACTTTTACCGAGAATTAAGTTAATCTAAAATAATTTTAAATTATTGTTTAAAGAATTAAGTTAATCTAAATAATTTTAAATTATTGTTTAAATTTTATATAGACTAGTTTTTAATATTTTTATTCAATTTTCAATTTTTATAACTACCAATTATATAAATATTTAAGTGAAATAAATAATTTTAAATGCAAATGCTTTAATTATATAAATTGTTCCTATTAAATTATAATAGCACTAAATTCCATTAGTTAAAATTTACCATTCTAAATATATAGAATATAAAGTTGCAATTTTTATTTAAATATAATTTATATGAGTAATAATAAGCAACCATTTTAATTTTAATTTAAATATAATTTATATGAGTAATAATAATAATATAATTTTAAAATTAAAATTAAATAATTGCTTGAGATATAAAATTAATATTTGAGAATTTATGGTTTATGTGATAAAATATCTATTTCTAAACCATGATTTCATTGTTAAATTTTATGAAAACATATATGTAATATTCCTCTCATAAATAACTAAATATAAAATAAAAGTTACGAATTAGTTACAAAACTAATTCTTGTTATTTGTGAAAACTGAAATCAAGAAAGAAGGACATATTTACACTCGACGGGCTATTGGGAACTGACATAGCCGACCAACTGCTGGTCGGGTATGAATGGATACGCACAGGCGATAACTGGGGATCCAATGAATAAAAAAAAAAATAGTTTTGTAAAACTGGTGTTTTGTTCTTCTTGCTTAATATCTATCCAACGGAATTCGAAACCACGAGGGGTAGCTCTTCATCTCATGCTTGTCGCGTTAACTGACTGAGAATGAATATTTATACAAGGAGACTCTCTTAAGGCATGGAATGTGCCGCACATAGTCTTGTTTTTATGCAATAAGATCAAGAACGAGCAGTCTAGAAAGGAAAGAAAGGCGATGCATGCAGCGGTTGATAGATAAAGAAACTGAGGATTAGCATTGAGACCCAAAATATTATGTGATGCCTGACCACTTTCTTGGTAGATGGAGGTTGAGGCATCAAGAATTGGTTGGGATGAGATCAAACGCGAAGGATCTGAACGCCGTGGAAAGGAAAACGAAGTCGATGACTCACTTTGGATACAGGAGAAAGCCCCTGGTTGTGTGGCACTTCATAGAGGGATAAGCAGCCTGGTTAACCTCTTGGGAGGCGATGTTTTATAATAAGCTTTTGGAGGGAGAGAGCGGTATTAGGTTCATTGAATGATGCGATGCCTAGAGTTATAATGTTTCATTTGCAGGCCAAATACGTCGGTCCTCCGCAAATAGCCTCGACTCTTTTCGCACATTCTGCTTTCGGAATCGGTGAACCAGGCCAGCTTACTAGTATGGGTTTTTGTGGTCTTGGAACAGGTTCATAACAAGAGCTCCTTACACGATTGGTTGCAGTTAATATCCGTAATAGCGAAACCCTTATCTCTCTACAGACCCCATGGTATGTGGTCTTTTATGAAAACTATGGCAAAAGATTCAAGAATTAGAGCTCATTTAGAGTTTTAATGTTTGACACTGCGTGTCATTTCACAGAGTTAGCATACGGCTTGATGACTTTTCTGTTGAAAACAATCATTGGAAAACGTTGGGTTTTCCTATGGAAATTGGAGTTCCCTTGTACTGAGAGTTTCAAAGTTAGAATTCATATTCACTGTAGCTGATAATAAAAAAATTATTTCAAATTCTTTAATGTTGTTGCTGGAGATACATTTTGGTCAGTGGAAGATGGCTCTTGAAAACGTTGATATAGGCTTGCAATAGTTGTAGAATGAATTGCTGAGGTGAGAGTTGTTATCTTCCAAATGCGTGATGGAGGCAAGGAGGGTGATAAGGATAAGATAAGTAACTTGCTCCCCTTCTAGAAGGAAAAAAATACCTATGTTTTATTTGGGTATCTTTTGAAAGATTTCTTTATGAATTCTTTGTGACACTAGCTAATTTTGAAGTTTGTTGTGAAATAATTATGCATTGTATGCATGACAGAAATTGCTAGTGATGTGCTTCTAGGCACATAGATAATCATTACTATTTTCCTAAAGAAAACTTATGTTTTATATACACATAAATATAGTTTCATTTTAGAAAAAGTATGCAAACTTCATGTATGAAAATGATGGCATTTATGAGAGATCTCTGGAAATAAAAATAAAGTTTCCTATTCTTAAAATACACATATGAATAGTGTTCATATCATATCCAAAATCCATACTTGTTTCATGAAAAGATTATGTGCATTGAAGTAAAAGTAATTGTGTTAGGAAAAACACATGTTGCATGCACATAAGGGTAGCTATTGTGACATTGGAAATATGATTTGGTGTGAACGTAGAGAAAGTATTATGTTGACTTTCTTGAAAATAATAATCGATGATAACTTTCCTGGAAATATTAATTGTCTTGCCGCTAGATATGTTGGATCGATTTTTAGATCTTGGTGCTTAAAGGGTTAAGTTAACATTGTTATTGTTTCTTGATTTTAAGCATAAAGATGGTTTTCTATAAAATAATTTCTTGAAAGGGAAGCAAAAGACATATAGGAAGATAGAGAAATGAGGCTATTATGAATTCCTTTAAGAAAGAAGTATGTAATTTGCTACATCAAAAGATGGTAGTATTCTAGAGAAGGTAATGTGTGTTGCATATATTAAAGAACCGCTATTGTGAAAACCTATTGCATGCACAAAGAGTAGTCATTGTGATATAGAGATATGTTCTTTGTATGTTAGAGAATATGTAGTTCTCAAAAAATAACTATGTGAAGAGAACACATGTGCATAAGTATAGAAACAACAATTTATTATATGTATGAAGATATAACGTTTGTGTTATACATTTAGTAGAACTAATGGGAAAACAAGTATTTACTAGAATATAAGTACTAGTTAATTAGTATGTCATGCTTGCTCATGCATATGAGTAGATGTTAAAAGATCACTTTTAGATGTTGGTTATTGATTGAGCAATATTCTGTCTAATCTTGTTCCCAAAGCTTGTTAACGACAACAATGACAGAAAACGATAGCGGTTTGTGCCAAAGAAAAGTGATGCTTAACATTTTGGTACGTAAAGAATTAATGGTCCATGCAGATGAGTTCAAGTTGCAGGATCGTACATTGATAGAACAATCACACCACAAGGATGTTGCATGTGGCGATATGTAGGTAAAGGGTTTCATGGAAAATGTAGTAGCCTTAGATAGTTTTATGACACTTTAATGATATTTCATTATAATATTTTATAGCAATGGATAAGGGATGGAATCCCTTATAATCCTTAATGAGGATAAAAGACAATAAAACTCGTGTCACACTTATGAATAATATTTAACACTCATTACACTTATGAACAATATTGAACACTCATTAAGGAAAGTGACAATCAACTACCAACTCTTGCTTTGAAAATATGACAATAATAATGATTCATTTAATGAACATGATTGAAGTTACAATGAACTAATTTTAATGAGTCAATGCATGAATGTAAAATACGGGGATATCCTTGGATTTGACGATATAGTGTTTTAAAAAGACATTGTAAGGACCCCTTTAGACTTGAAAATAAAGAATGAGTCGAGCAATGAGACTTGACTATAATAACTAATTTTTTATTAAGTCTTATCATGGATGCATGAAGATGATTGGTAGTTGAGATTGGTTAGTGTTGTATGACTAACCGATAGAACTTATATGCATTAATTGCATGGGATTTAAGATTATTACAATTCGTAAACAAGTGATGGTTTGATTGGTGTCACATGCGTGGAATGTGTGTATGACGATTCTTACTCTCTATGTGCTATAGTTCTAGTTGTTTATGAGAAGAGTTCTTAATTATATTCACCATGAGAATGCTTCATGAATAGTATATGCTTATGTCTTAATAGATTTAATGATCTTTCCCTCTAATTCTTTGAGATTCACTAGCATGGTATGTGTTTTATGTTAATCATTACATGTTGTAATATAAAAATCATTCGAGCTTCGATTTAGTGATGGTTGAATTATCTCTACTATGGGAATGCCAGATTTCTTATGCATGTTGCATTCCAGTGTGAAGTTAATTGTAGAATCATGTTCAATGGGTATCATTTCTAGGACCCATTCATGGTAGAATTACATGTGACAATTATTCATAAATAGATTACCTATGTTAACACAGTTGCCAGTAAACCCTAACTACCTTCCCTAGCTGTAGATGCTTCAAAAGGAAAAGGAAGCAAGGGGAAGGAAGAAAACCATGCGGTAGGGACAGACAGAGAAGGGAAAACGAATTGCTAAGTCTGGTGATGACCAGATAGCGCAGACTTTGAGTGCTAAAATCTTACAGAAGACTCCGCGTCTGGTGATGACTAGATAGTGCTTGATGTGCATGTGAGTATTCCTTTGACCATGTTTAAGGAGTTGGAAAATGATCACTAAAGTGTGTTGATGTTAATGATTTTCGTAATGTCTCCTTGAAGTAATTATTCTAAAATGGTCACATAGTAGTGTTAAGATAGTTGTTGCATCTAACATCAAGTGGTAACTCTGGTGCATGTGTGATACTTAGGGGATCGTGCTTCTAATTGCCTAAGTAAAGGAATTGCTTCCGATAAGGGTAGTTTCATTAATTAGTTATGCATGTTGAACCAAGGGTTGGTCAAAACACCTTGATTATGCTTAATTATATTAATGATGCATGGCCAATGCTGGCCATAGTAAATGTGAGATAGTAAATGTAAGATAATACTCCATTAACGATGGTGTGGATTAAGACAATAGACTACAAGAAATTGGAAATGTTTAGATTGTTAACTAAACTATTGTTTACATTTATACATTAATGAATATTTGCATATGCATTTATACATGATAATATTGTATGCATGAAAATTTTTAGAAATTGAATACTTGTTAAATGATGCATATGTATAACTAACGTTGCTGATGGGATTAAGTAGAGGTAGCTTAATGCAACAAGAGAAAATCTCGTCACATAAAATGTAGCAATGAGAATTGGAATCACAAATGAGAAAGAATAAAGTTATATGATATGCATGCATTGTGTTATTTGGGAAATCTGAATGCATACAACATGTATGCTAGATATGTTTCCCATCAATCTAGATGTTGTGGACCCATGATGAGGGTTAAGAATAAATGAATGGCATACATGCATGTTTATTTTGTTAATGATAATGTTCATATGGTTCATTATGTAAATTACTTTGGGAAAGAGTAATAAAAGAGAAATTTAACATGCTAGATAGTTGCAGATAGTTGGGAAAGGCTAGAATGCCTTGGGTTGATGGAAGTTACTTGCCCAGAGGGGTTGATGGCACTTGTCTACCTAGATTGAACACCTTGGATTGATGGTAGTTACCTACCCAGAGGGGTTGATGGTACTTGTCTGCCCGATTTAATGTCTTGGGTTGATGGCAGTTACCTGCTCGGAGGGGTTGATGGTACTTGTCTACCTAGATTTCCTCTCCCTAGAGATAAGTTGTCTAAATAAGGGAAAAGAGTTGGCCAAGATGGTGAAGAGGGTAAAAAGATTGAGGCAACTATATTGATTTGGAGCCTGTTGGAGGAGGCCCAAAATTCCTCATAGACGGGACACTATCAGAGGAATAGGCAAGACGCTGCCAAGAGGAATCCTATATTGGACCCTATGTGGTCATTGGAATTCTTGAGCTGGTGGGCCAGTGGAATTCCATGTTAGACCTGGTAAGGTCTCTATCAAAGAAACTATTTGGATGTGAAAATGACTCGATCTGGTTGTGGAAACTAGTTCCCATGGGTTGGAAATTCTTTAGCCTAATGTGGTTCTCATAGCTAAAGAAATTAACTAATCAGCTATATGATATGATAAAAATGAATTTTACATATAGTTGTGTAAAATATGTTATGCACATTTAACAGGAAATGAGCTTAGTGCTCAATAAGGAGTTACTGGAACTTGAATTCCTTTATCGTATTATTAATCTTGTAAATGTCTTAGAATGGGCTAAGACAATTTTGACTTGATGTAGTGATTGACTGTTTTGATGATTAGAGAGCTTGGTGCTCTTTTGGTACTTTTAGAAGTATTATGTGGATGTCCTTAGTGAGAATTAATTCAGTGTGCTTGTGGAGCAGTGATGAGCTCTTTAATGTACTTGTAAAAGTACTGTGATTTAAAAATCATCTAACATTGCACAATTAACTGATAGTTAAAAGTATTTCATTTGACTCACAATATTATGACTAATGTCATTGAATTTATTAGTCATACATTACAGATAACTTACCATGGAAGGGATGATGAGTTGTCCAACCACTATTAAAATGCTTACGTGAAAGTGCTCATGATTTTTCAAGAGTAGATGGTAAGTAATGATAAGTTGACATAGAGAATTGTTTATTATGAATTTGAAAAAGGGTCAAGTAATGGAAATCAGAACTTCCATATTTTTGCATTTATGAATTCTTATGAATATTGATCTTTCTTATGTTATAACATTACTATTTTGCTTATTGTCGTTTCTTGGAATGAAATCTTTGATTTTAAAGAGGAAGGATCAGTTTTTGTGTTGTTTAGATGGTTATATCATGAGTAAAATCTAATGTTCCAGTGAGAGATGAACACCGAGGACAATGTTCTTGTTAAGGGGGTGAGTATGTAATATTCCTCTCGTAAATAACCAAATGTAAAATAAAAGTGACGAATTAGTTACAAAACTAATTTTTGTTATTTGTGAAAACTGAAATCAAGAAAGGAGGAGATCTTTACAATTGTCGAGCTATGGGGAACCAACTTAGTCGGCCAACCACTAGTTAGGTAGGAATGGATACACACAGGGATAACTGGGGGATCCAATCAATAAAAAAAAAATAGTTTTGTAAAATTGTGGTGTTTTGTTCTTTTCTCTTAATAATTATCCAATGGAATTTGAAACCGCGAGGGGTTGCTCTTCATCTCATGTTTGCTGCGTTAACTGACTGAGAATGAATATTTATACAAGGAGACTCTCTTAATGCGTGGAAAGTGCCGTACACAGTCCTGTTTTTATGCAATGAGATCAAGAACGAGCAGTCTAGAAAGGAAAGAAAGGCGATGCATGCAGCGGTTGATAGATCAAGAAAGTGAGGATTAGTGCTGAGACCCCAAATATTACGTGATGCCCAGCCACTTTCGCGGTAGATGGAGGTTGAGGCGTTAAGAACTAGTTGGGATGAGATCAAATGTGAAGGATCTGAATGATGTGGAAAGGAAAACAAAGCCAATTACTAACTTTGGATACAGGAGAAAGCCCCTGGTTGTGTGGCACTTCGTAGAGGGATAAGCAGCCCGATTAACCTCTTGGTAAGTGACGTTTTATAATAAGCTTTTGGAGAGAGAGAGCGGTATTGGGTTCATCGAATGATTTGATGCCTAGAGTTGTAATGTTTGATTTGCAGGCCAAATATGTGGGTCCTTCGCAAATAGCCCCAACTCTTTTCGCACATTCTACTTCTGGAATCAGTGAACCATGCCAACTTACTAGTATGGGTTTTTGTGGTCTTGGAACAAGTTCATAACAAGAACTCCTTACACCATTAGTTGCAGTTAATATCGGTAAGAATGAAACCCCTAAAGGTATCTCTCTATAGACCCCATGGTCTGTGGTCTTTTCTGAAAATTATGGAAAAATATTCAAGAATTAGATCTCATTTAGAGTTTTAATGTTTGACACTGCGTGTCACTTCGCATAGTTAGCATACAGCTTGATGATTTGTCTCTTGAAAACAATCATCGGATAACATTGGGTTTTCCTATGGAAATTGGAGTTCCCTTGTACTGAGAGTTTCCAACTTCAAATTCATATTCGCTATAGCTGATAATAAAAAAATTATTTCAAATTCTTTAATGTTGTTGCTAGAGATATGTTTTGGTTAGTGGGAAGATGGCTCTTGAAAATGCTGATCTAGGCTCGCAACAATTGGAGAAGGAACTGCTGAGGGGAGAGTTGTTATCTTCCAAATGCATGATGGAGGCAAGGAGGTTGCCAAGGATAAGATAAGTAACTTTCTCCCCTTCTAGAAGGAAAAATATATGTATGTTTTATTTGGGTATCCATTGAAAGATTTCCTTGTGAATGCTTTGTGACACTAGCTAATTTTGAAGTTTGTTGTGAAATAATTATGCATTGTATGCATGACAGAAATTGCTAGTGATGTGCTTCTAGGCACATAGATAATCATTACTATTTTCCTAAAGAAAACGTATGTTTTATATACAAATAAATATAGTTTCATTTTAGAAAAAGTGTGCAAACTTCATGTATGAAAATGATGGCATTTATGAGAGATCTCTTGAAACAAAAATAGAGTTTCCTATTCTTAAAAGACACATATGAATAGTGTTCATATCATATCCATAATCCATACTTGTTTCATGAAAGGATTATGTGCATTGAATTAAAAGTAAGTGTGTTAGGAAAAACACATGTTGCATGTACACAAGGGTAGCTATTGTGACATTGGAAATATGATTTGGTGTGAATGTAGAGAAAGTATTATGTTGACTCTCTTGAAAATAGTAATCCATGATAACTTTCCTAGAAATATTAATTGTCTTGCTAGATATGTTAGATCGATTTTTAGATCTTGGTGCTTAAAGGGTTAAGTTAACATTGTTATTGTTTCTTGATTTTAAGCATAAGGATGGTTTTCTATAAAATAATTTCTTGAAAGGGAAGCAAGAGAATCTTATATATAGGAAGATAGAGAAATGAGGTTATTATGACTTCCTTTAAGAAAGAAGTATGTAATTTGCTACATGAAAAGATGGTAGTATTCTAGAGAAGGTAATATTTGTTGCATATATTAAAGAAGGGCTATTGTGATAAGCTATTGCATGCACAAAGAGTAGTCATTGTGATATAGAGATGCGTTCTTTGTATGTTGGGGGATATGTTGAGTTCCCAAAAAATAACTATGTGAAGAGAACACATGTGCATAAGTATAGAAACAACAGTTTATTACATGTATGAAGATATAACATTTGTGTTATACATTTAGTAGAACTAAAGGCTTAGATCTCTTAAAGAGAATTATGCATTAGTGTGAATAAACATTGTGGAAGTAAAACAAGTATTTACTAGAATATAAGTACTAGTTAACTAGTATGTCATGCTTGCTCATGCACATGAGTAGATGTTAAAAGATCACTTTTAGAGGTTGGTTATTGATTGAGAAATATTTTGTCTAATCTTGTTGCCAAAGCTTGTTGACGACAACAATGATAGAAAACGATGACGGTTTGTGCCAAAGAAAAGTGATGCTTAACATTGTGGCAGGTAAAGAATTAATGGTCCATGCAAATGAGTTCGAGTTGCGGGATCGTACATTGATAGAACAATCACACCACAAGGATGTTGCATGTGGCGATATGTAGGTAAAGGGTTTCATAGAAAATGTAATAGTCTTAGCTAGTTTTATGACGCTTTAATGATATTTCATTGTAATATTTTATAGCAATGGATAAGGGATGGAATCCCTTATAATCCATTGAGTGAGGGTTGAAAACCCTCACGAGTGTTTAATAATAAGATTAAACGTTTGCTAGTTTTCACCTTACGGGGTTTCTAGAGTATATCAGTGTTCAATGTTGTGATTGCCTATTGTGTCAGTTGATGATGTTGAATCCTTGATGATGATGATTTTTTATTTGATGTGATAATCATAATGTCCAAATAAGTGATTAATTAATATGATTAAGGAAATCATGAAATGGATGCAAGGTTCATGACAGAGTTTATGTTATTACACTACAACAGTGGTTGTTAATGGTTATGTATCTTACTGGTCTCTATTGTAATTATTTTATGTACTAATGAACATTGTATCTAATGGTTATTGAGGAAAGTGGAGTTGTGATACGAATAATTACTTGTGGGTAATTCTTGAAAAAAAATCTAACTCTCTGCTTTTACATGTGAGGTTACATAGATATGTTACAATATATGGGTTGAAAAGAGTTTACAAAGTTTACATAGTGTATCTCTTTTATATTTGAGGCTATCACCTCTTAAAAATATATCTATTTTGACAGACATATATATATAATCATTGTGAATCATTGAGTTAATATTTGACTAACATCATAGTTCCATTGATCCATTTTTAATTTTTTAATTTTTTTTTTAATTTGTTCAATCCATTCCCACATTTATGTGTAGCTTAGGAATAAGAATGACATATTCAAAATTGACTCAGAATTTGAACATCTTTTGGAATGAATTTTTACTATGAATAAAAATGGTTTTTAAAATATTTTTTAATTTAAATGATAATTTTTATTATAAGATTTACATTAAAGGTATAAGGTACCTTAAATTCAATAATAAAGTAAAATTTTAAAAAGTGAATTTTTTTAAGTATATTTTTTAAAATTTCAAAATGTTATGTTCTAGACAAATCAAATTTATAAGAGATGACTATTTTTCAAATCCTCGTGCTCCATTAAATTCAATTTCTCTAAGAGAATATCAAATGATCATGGGAATTTATTTACATATGATTGCAAGAAACAAGTTGATTTTTGCAATGGACATTGGCATGCACCCTAAATCATCCAATATTTTTGAAATGAAAAACTAACGAATACATGTATGTGATGGGGCAAAAAGTTCCATGTGCATCAATAACCATTTCTCCCATTATTAAGAAGGTTCCTTTATTTTGCATACCATCTAGATATTAATTACTAGACCAGAGAATATGAAATAATTTTGAATAAGAGAAATATGCCAACACACTTCTAATTCTCTTGATTACGTGGCATAGTTTATTGTCCCATGCACTATAATTAGAAATCATATACCTCATTATCAACTGAGGGCATCCAAACACCAATAAGTACATTATATGCATTTTATTTGCTAAGGAAATTCATTGTAGGAGAGAATATGCTTATGGTAAATTATTACACAATATGCCCAAGCCCAAGCATAGTTGGTTTCTTTGTTTCCTCTATGGAAAAAAATCAGCACCCAGCTCTTGCAACCCATAGATTACTTTTGGAAGCTCTATAGAAGAGGATATGTGAACATTGTGATTTAATCGAGTTTGGAATATCATATTTTGACTGGCATAGCTTTCAATATTTATGAGAGGTAGTTTGAAAGGATTATGAAGGGAAATATGAGGAACAATTGCTTCACACTACCCAAATTCTTGGTCATCCAGTGAATTGGAATAAGTGTGTGGCTGACATTCATGTGGAAAAAATTCATTAGAAAACGATAAGGCATTAACAGCTACAGTCCATGGAGAGAATTTTTGACCTTGAAAAGTACTTTTATTTTTAGTTATCCACACTTTCCATTAGATATATTTAGGCAAGGCAACCCAAATATGTTTGAAGGAATTTTTACCTTGCATTGGTCCTCACCAATGACAATCCTAAGAGGCAAGGTACTCATTTATTGTGGTTGGACAAATCAATTGTTTCTCTAGAGGATGAAAAGAATTTTTCCACACCAAATGAATTAAGGGACATTATAAGAAAAAAAATGAGAGAAAGACTCTTCCTTAGAAGAAGAAAGAATGCATTGATAATGACTAATTATTACACTTTTTTATTTTTATTTTTAGTCTCTAATATTTTCTGATGCAATAACATCTAGTAGAATATATTAATTTTAGGAGGTTTATTTGGAATCCAAATATTTTCCCACATGTGAGATTTTGGAAGGATTCCTTGTGGGAAAAGTAGTTTTAGATATCCTTGTTTTATATAATATTCAAAGGATTTCCATCCTATTGCGTTTGCCTCCTCCTTTTGGTTCAAAGAACATCTTACAATTCTACATTCTAGCAAGCAAGCTATTGTTTTAGCAGATGTGGGTAGGTAGATGATTTAGTAGATATTTTTTTGAATGGTGCACCTACAATCTACAAACTCATCAGTGCTTTACTATGTATAGAAGCAGTGACGCATAGAACATGGTCCACTATGGGAATTTTTTTTTATAAAATAAAAAAACATGTTGTGCTACATAAGGCAATACACCAGTTCTTGAATAATTGATATCATTAGAAAAAGGTTAAATTTAAAAAATTTTGGTGCTATATACACCTAAAGCATCAGTGCCCTTCATGGGATCAAACATCCCAGTGCATACCAAGAAGGACAACTGCTAAAATTTTTAATTTAAAAAAACTTGGGTGGCTATTTTGCAATGACACACTAGTGTTGTGAACGTATTATAATTCCCTAGAGTGTCTTCTAAAGAGAACTGATATGCGATTTTTAATTTTTTTAAAAGAGTGATGCTATAGTCAAATAGAGCACTAATGTAGTACCTACATTAGAACACATCTTTATAGCATTTTTAATTTAAAACAAAAAAACATGGTGCTCTTGGATATTCCCCACACTCGTGCATTTATAGTAATGCATCAGAGGAGGGTTAAATAAAAGAAAACCTCCTAGCCATAAATTTGTTTTTTACCAACTACATTGTTGGAGAGCTCTGACACACCAGTGCTGCTCTTTCTGCATGCAAGCACCTTGACTTCGGTGCTTCTCTTGCTTATTATCCTTATGTACTATGCTAACTTCCTCACTTTTTAATTTTTTCAAACCATGGTAAAATCTGTTTTTCTCCATTATGTGTAAAAATTGTCTTCTTGACGATAAAATGACCATGTAATGTCTATTTTTCTCTTTAATTTAATTGCTCAATGGATTAGAATTGAAAATTGGCTTAAAATTTCCATTAAAAAAAAATTCCATTCGTGGTACACCTGATATTTTTTGCTCACCTCGATAGTGGTGTACCCTATAAATTTATAGGGTGCACCGTAGTTCAGTATCTGAACATAATACACTGTGATTTTTGCAGTGTTTTTTGTAAATGAAAATGCACCAAGAAAGCTATAAATTATAGGATAGTATGAACTTTTTTTAGATTACGCCTGGTAATTTTATATTTTCCAAGCACAATGAAAAAATAGTATTTAAAAATATTGCTATAGCTCGGTGAGTCTGATAACTTGAATGTTTTGTGCTAGTGTGAAAAGTTTATACACACTTAATGGTGCATAATTGTGATGCACCATAATGAAAAATTAAATTTGTGAACCAAGAATAATGTGCCATACATATGTGCACACTTATGTCAGTGCGGTTGTGTTTGAAAACACATTAGAGACAGTGCATGACTATATTTTGGGCACCACTGATTTCTTTTTAATTAAAAGTTATGTTTCCATATTTATAAATGCATTTTTTATTTAATAAAAAGAAATGTATTTTATGTACAAGGTTGATGTATTTTATAGGTGAATCATGTAGTATATATGTCAATAGAGTGAGTAGCAATAGGAGCAAGAGAAAATGGCAGGCCCATACAATATGGTTTGACCATTCGAGGCTAGAGTGAGGGAGAGTGAGAGGGATTTATATTCTCACCCTATTATTCTAGCGACCTGAGAAGTTTTAAGTAATGTATACTTCCTCAAGTAATATGAGGATTCTACATACATGAAGACACACTTTGTCTTATTCTTGAATCTAATCCACTAATGGAGTTCCTAGTAGTAGGGTTTCCATGTTGGTCCTAAGGTGTGGTATATGCCCTCTAAAGAGGACATATACTTTATCACTGACCTATCCATAAGAGGGGAGGATTCTCCCCAGTTCCCTGATTTCCCCCATGGGGTTGCAGTTAAGATTTAGGTTGCATACACTTAAAGATATGTTAGGTCTCATTTGGTCCATCCAGCATATTTTTAAGTCTATGGTGGAAAACTACTAATTTATTCTTTTGTTACACAGGAGGTTAGGTCCCTGTTGTTATTAGCCACAACCATTTCACACTTTAGTAGTGATTGCAAGAGTATTACTTGCCCTCTTTTGTATTGTGTCAATTATTTAATTCAAGTACCATGTTGTATCAAATGGTTTGCCATTTTTTTGAGGCTTTTTTTATGGCTTTAGATAGAGTTCATAGGTTGAGACATGGAAGGGTGACCTTCCCTTTCACTTCAGGTTTTTTCTTTTGTTTATTTTTTGAGAGGTTTATAGAGACGAGCTATACATTTTATTGTCACCCTCTCAGGTAAATCACTGAGGTCTAGATGCACATGTTGTGGTATATGATGCCCAATAGGGAACTTCCAGAGTATCCACCCAGGATTTCCGTTGAGGCACTAGCACTACTGGCTCGTGATGATGACCATCCATTTGTTGCATTGACATTTCTATACATGGGGATTGATTGGAGATGATGTCTCAACATCCTCTTCACACCAATTGAACTTCTAGATGATACATGTAATATTATTGTTTTCTTTAAATTAATCTAGTTTCATTTTATTGTTTTAATTAATTAAAATAAAAATGATTGTAGCACGTTCTTTAACTTGTTTTATTAAATTGTTTAGTGAAATTCACTAATTTTCTTTTTTACTATATATTTTATTGGTGTCGACACATTTGATGGGTACATGCCTCCTCCCCACCGGATGGAGGAGAGGAGAAGATGGGCAAGGCTCCAAAGGGTGAGGCACATCCTCAGGGTAGTGTGGACACCTAGGGTCGTATATCCGATTTGCGATTTTGAATGGACTACTAGGACATATTGGTGTAAGTTTTAGTTGAAGAGGGAGTCAAACCTATGAGGGCTCAAGATATTGATGTGGATTCAAGGTTAATGGAACTCTATATGAACTGTCTTTGTGAGACGGTGTCTCTTATGCATGGTATCATCAGAGCTAGTAAGCTAAGAGCAACAATGAGGGATGTAGGGCATGCATCGAGAAATATGTCGGATGAGGGTGGTGATCACGATGATGAGGTTAGTGATCATGATCATGATGATGAGAGTATTGATCATGTTCTTTATTATGAGGGTGGTGATCATGATGATTATGGAAGTAATACCCCATCAGATCATGGCCATTAGGGTGTCGGTGATCCATTTGGTAGTACACCTCCTTTCTCTCCTAATGATAAGATGGAAAAGCTAGGGTATGCACGTTATTTTTCTCCCAACATACCATACTAGCCACCTCCTCCTCCACCTCAGAGTTCACTAGACCATGCTGATGTAGTAGTTAACCATTCATCGTCTTCTTCTATAAACCTTCTAATACCTCCTCCTGCACTTGAGAGTTTGACAGATTTTGAGGTAGTAACTAAACATCCATTGTCTTCTATGTAGATCATGCTGATAATAATACAACTATTGTATCATATATTTGATTGTAATTATTTGATTTTATCAAATAGTTATTCGACTTGCACACACACACACACACATATTTGTATGGTACATTTTTTTGTTCATGTTTACGTACTTAATTTATATGTTGGCATTGATGTTTATATTCTGATCTCATTTTACATATGTTCATTTAATGTGCTTTCATATAGATGTGTACGTGCTAGCAGTTATTTGACATGAGATGTAAACTAATTTGAGGATGTGTGCATTGATGATGTTATATTAAAATGTTTGTGTTTTGTTAGGTGTGATCACTAGGATGATGCACTGTTAGATTATTATATTTTTGTGCTATCTAATGAAGTTTATATGTGCTAAACGTTTATATAATTAGATGAGGGTAGTGAATTCGAATGTGTACCTTAAATGATGTGTATGTTTGTTAGATGGTTATCATCATGATGTTTATTTTTATGAAATAATATTTATTGTGGATTATGTTTTGGTGAACTTATATCAAACTCTCATATATGAAATTGCATGAAAAAGACTTACATTAAAAAAAATGAAATGCAAGATTTTTTTATAAATTAAAAATTCTAGTATGGTTGAAACTATGATTATAAATTTATGATTAATATTTTTCTATTACTTAGATATTTCATTCATATTCAATCTAAACTATTTAGTAAAATATTTCAATACCTGCAAGGAAAAAGTAATTAAAGGTAAAATAATTTAGTTATTTCTTAATAAGACAAAAATGTGTAACTCATCCATTTTTAATATAATATATTAGTAATAAAAAATACAATTTAACCAATTCAATATTGGTTTATAAAATTCAGTCTATTGTTAAATTTAAAAGAACTAAGTTAACATTTTTTTTATAGTTCATTTAGATTTAATCTAACTTAAAAAAATCTAATTTTTATAGAATTTATTTTATTACTAAATATATGGGATTTTAAAGAAATTTAATTTAATATTCATAGAAAACTCTTACCAATTAAATTATAAATTTCTCTCTCTAAAGATGAGGATCAAGAAATATAAAATTAGGTTTCTGAAGTTACTTGTAGTTGGAGATTCTCTCTATTGGAATTTCTCCCTTAAAGAGGCATGTGAAAATTTTCTAGTAATAAAGATATAATGTAACAACTCTTGTCAAAATTCTATGTAATAAAAGTTAAAAAAAAATAATCATGGTTGATGACACACTTATTCCATGTTGAAGGGAAAAGTTTAAGGATGGAAATTTAATTTAAAGTTTAGAAACCTTGGCAAATCTCACCAGTACATAATATGCAATTTATAAAATGTTTGGCAATATTTTTATACAAGTATTCAAATTTATAATAATATTATATAGCCTCTATATAAATATTTGGTTCGTTTTAAGGTAAATAATTATACTATAAAATTTGGGTGAATAATTTTTAGAAAAAACAGAAATTAACAAATCTTTTTGTTTTGGAAAAAGCATGGAAAATTATCCAACTCGCGAATATTAACACTTAAAATTTTCCTTGGCTAAATGATGGGAAAGACATCTTACCATACAGTTTATTATGTCTAAGGCTTTGGAAAGAGAAAATGACATTTTTGGCAATCTATTTATGAAAACAATGGAAATTAGGAGAAAAGGGAGGTGAAAGGTCACAAGTTGCATGTGAGGGGGGAAATGAAAGAAAATAATAGAAAACAAAGAAAATAGAGGCCTCACTAATAACAAGGCTTCTGAGGATAAGTTGGTAAGTTTTTGTCCATTCAGTTTTGGAGCTCTCTCATTATTCTATCTCTCTCTTCCTCTCTCTCACTCTTGGACACTTAGAGTTTTTTTGGAGCACTTTGGAATTAGATCAAGAAAGGAAAAGAAGGCAAGAGGAAGTAAATATCAAGTAGGGGAATGGAGGATCAAGCATCTAACCATGATTATTTGTAGATATTGATTTGAATGTGTATTTTCCTTGTTGGATTTGGCATGTATGATGTTGCATGTGGTTTTTTCTGTCATGGCATGGTTTTTTCCAAGTCTGGCATTGTTTTATGCCTAGACTTACCATTTCCTGATAGCCTTGATGAGATGGATTCTCACAATTCAGTTGAGTTGGATTGTCAGATGGATTTGAAGCTGAGTGGGGTGGATCTCCGAAATGAAAAACGCATGGCCTAGAGGTCCTTGAACCAGAATGTGTATCACGGTAAAAACACTCACCTAGTAACCCTTGAGTCAAATTGTGGCTTGTTGTAAACCAAGATTGTGTGCCTTAGTGGGCCTACGAATCCTTGCTGATGCATGGCGGGATATATAGTAAATCGAAGAGGTGGATTACTCTCTTCTGGACCTAGTACTCCCGAGATGAGATGTACTATAAATCCTAGAGAGTGTGTCTCTCTGTAGGGCCTAGTGATCCCTGGATCAGACTGTGGATTATGGTAAAGCCTGAGAAACTAGGAGGGACTCAAATTCCTCATGATGTGGGTGGAGAACTCCGGTAACAGTCGTCCTTGGAATATGGCATCGGGGTGATTGGTTGACGAGAGATTTGGCTTATCCAATATATGATCAGGTGGAACGTGGTAGTCCCATCTCGAGTTTGTTTCTACATTCATTAATGAGAAATTCATTCCCTTGGTTTTCATGTGTGAATGTACTGGTTTATATGTGGATTCTATGGTTTATGTATCTATGGTATTTCTATTGTTAGTATGATGGTTATGTATATGTTTTATTACAACATATATGTAGGGTCCTCATCAGGTTTTTACTTGTAAATGATTGGACAATGTATCTATGACCGAATAGATGACAATGCAACAAATGACATGAGCGAATAATGGTTCTTAGCGATTCTCATATAAGTATGAGATCCCTATGCTTAAATTTGTTGTTTACACCTATATATTACATGTTTGTGATATGTTCGAAGAAATGCCTGTCATGGCTAATAGGGGTCTGGTTAAGATCTTGTTCAACTAATTTCTTTTGCATCATTCTTTCCTTGTTAGTTTACTTCTATGAAGATGTCATTCCATTCTTGGTAGTCACCTAGGCTCTCAGCCTCAAAAAGTGGCTTTCATGTTGGCATGAGAGCGTCTAGAGGTCCTTGGATGTTGGCATGCCCATAGTGTGAGAGTGTCTAGAGGTGAAGTGATCAAAAACTTCAGTCAGACCCAGGGGAAATCTTCCTAAAGTGTTCGCATGGTTATCAAGGGTCATGTAGCTGATGTGGAAGGTTTGTATGTTGTGTTCACATTGATTCCATCTCCTTAAGGTCACATAGGAGGTTGAATCCAATCATAGTAGCCTCTCATCACATGTTTACCCAGGTTGGCCGGTTACTTGGGTTGATGTGGGAGGACGATATTACATAGTGGTACGAAAGCATGGTTCAACACTCAAAGTGGATGGGCTATGTGTTACCCATGCATGAATGTGATTTGCATGTGTGTCTCTTACGCTTGGATTCAATGTGCTTGTTGCATCTACATGATGTTGATAATGGTTATAGTTATGTTGTGATGTCGAAGTTAATGTTGTCATTATGGAGTGCATCACCATGAGTGCATGACTGGTTACATGTTTTTATATGTCACTTACATGTATCATTTTTCATGCTTGGTTACATTATTGTATGTTTGGTTACATTATTGTATTCTTAGTTACATGTACCATTCTTGTAGCTTTACTTATAAGAATTATTTTCCTATGATTGATTACATGCATTTGTGCATATGTGTGGTTGATTATGCATTACATCTACATGTTGATGTTTTCATGTGGCCATGTACAATGGCGTAATGGTTGTTATTGTCATGCATGAGATCATAGTATGTGTAGTTGATATGGTCATCCATTGACAATTGGACCCTAACTAGAATGATGTTTATGTGTTGATGTAGTTATTCATTATATGTCTATATGATGTTATGGTTATCTTATACATGTATCATGCTAATTTAGTGATATTGTAGATAAGGTATCCACCCTAAGTTATGATAAGGTACATTAGTTTATTGTGATTTGATTTAGCTAACAATGTATGCCTTGCAGGAAAGAGATCAAATGGCTAGAAATATTGTAGACTACAAAGAGTCTCCCTATGAATCGAATGAGCAATGTGGTGGGAAATTTTCTAATTTGCAAACACATTTATAAGATTGAAGGAAGAGATACGGAGTTGTAAGGTGGAAAATGACAGGATCATACACGCACAAGAGAAGCAATCAAAAGTTAGTGCAACACTCCAAATATTTTCAGAATTGCAATGACAAGGGCCACTCCGAATCAACCATGGATAGGAGGACATAAATAATGGTGCATATGGAAGTGGGTATCTTGGTAAAAACAAGTCGGATAAAGATGAAATGGTGAGAGATGCCCGAATGTTGGACACTCTAGAAAGGAGGGGTGATGAGTACATGTACTATTCTATTTATGGTTCTGACATGTATCATGATTGTCATCATTATCATCCTTATAGGAGGAGTGATAGGGAATACTTTCTAGATGAATTTAAGAAAGCAAAGGCACCTACTTTTGATGGAGATGTGAAGAAGCTAGAAGATGAAGAGGCTTGGATTGTTGGGATGAAAAGATTCTTTGAGTTGCACGAGTACATAGATAACATGAAGGCAAAAATCATTATCTTCATATTGTAAGATAAAGGAAACATTTGGTGGGCAGACATGAAGTGGGTCAGAAAAATCAGGATGGATGACTTGAGTTGGCGTGAGCTACACAGCCTTTTTAGGAAGAAGTAGTTGTTAGAGAGGTACTATGAAAGCAAGGCAAAAGAATTCTATTAGCTAAAGCTAGGAGCAATGAGAGATTAATAGTAGACAACCAAGTTTCTGGAACTATTGAGGTATGTACCATATCTTAGATATGAGAAGGATAAAGTTCAGTGATTTTTCAGTGGTTTTCCATTATCATTTAGAGATCAGAATGAGGATCATGGGCCTTGATTACTTCAGGAAGTCATTGTGAAATTGAAGCATTTCTATGAACAGTCAAAGTGTAAAAATGAATCTTAGCCAAGATGGAAAGGGAATGACAAAGGTAAATATAGATGTTAGGCTAAGAGAGAAATGCCTCAAAAAGTAGGGGAGAAAGAAAATGTGGCACCTCAAAAGAACTTTAATTTAGCTAGATAGGGACATGGATCACAGTAGCAACACAAAGGTAATGAGATTAGGTGGTTGGAGTTTTAGACATGTGGTGAGGAACACCTTAGGAGATATTGTCTGCAAGATCTAGGTGGTAGGCCTAAGATATACAATGCACAGGAGGTACAGACTGTTGGGGATGTGGGGTAGAGTATTCCTTGTATTTATATAGTTGCAGAAAACAGACATGAAAAGCACCAAGAATCTATCATTGAGATGGATTGTAAGATTTGTGATCAAGTTATTTATATTTTGATTGACCTTGGATTTAAGTATAGGTATGTTACTCCTAACTTGGTGGATACATGTGATTTGAGTAAGGAATTGCATATAAAATCATGGTTAGTGCAGTTGGCTACATTAAGTTCATCATTGGGTAAGGGCTTGTGCATTTGATTTAAACAATATGCCTACTGCAACTATCTCAACGTATTACCATTGGCATCATATAGTATGTTGTTGGGTATGGATTAACTGTATCTTCATAGGACCAAATTGGATTGTTATGAAAAATCCAGTGAGTGTGTTGATGAAAATGGGGAACCAAGAGTCTTATAGGGTAATAAGAAAGCCACATCAGTTAGGATGGTGACAACTATGTAGGCCAAGCATGGTCACAAGAAAGGGTGTATGTTATTTGCAGAGCACATTTACAGTGACAAGGGTAAGGAAGTTGAGGATGCAGAAGTGTTGAGAAGGTACCGCGTTATACAACAGTTTCAGGATGTATTGCTTGAGGGCATTAGAGAAATGCCACAACGCGGAGGTAGAATTTTCTATTGAGTTAGTGCCAGGGCCAGCTTAAGCATCAAAAGTAGCTTACAGGATGAGCACACTCATGTTGGCAGAGTTAAATTTGTAGTTGAAGGAAATGTTGGACAAGGGATACATTGGGCCAAGTGTATCACCATGGAGCGCACTGGTATTATTTGTGAAGAAGAAAGATGGTACTCTCAGATTATGCATTGACTGTAGGAAGTTGAACAAAGTTACCATCAAGAACATGTGTATGTTTCCAAATATCCAATCACTTGAAGGGAGAAGTAGTGTTCTCGAAGATTGATACGAGATATAGATATCATCAGGCACACATCAAAGAGTAAGACATTTACAAGACAATTTTCCTCAACATGTATGGGCATTATGGGTTCGTTGTAGTTCCATTTGGTTTGAATAATGCTTGAGCTACAACTATGTGCTTGATTATTAGTGTGTTGCATCTGCATTTGGGTAAGTTTGTTATTGTGTTCTTTGATGACATATTGTTATATTCTAAAAATGAGGAAGAGCACATCAAACATTAGCAACAATGTTGAGGTTGATGAGAGAGCATTAGTTGTATACTAATCTCAACAAGTGTAGTTTCCTTCAGACTAAGGTACATTACTTGGTACATGTTATATCTAAGGAGGGCGTTGTGGTAGTCCAAAAAAGGTAAGATCCATCATGGAGTGGGTAGCTCCCAGGAATGTAGATGAGGTGAGATAATTCATGGGGATGGTAGGCTATTAGAGGAGTTCAATCAAGAATGTCTCACAAATTTCTTATCCTATTACATCATTGCAGAGGAAAGGTAAGAAGATCAAATTGACAGAGTGTGAGGCTAGTTTTGAGAAACTTAAGAAATTATTGGCACATGCACCAGTGCTATAGATTTCATATTCAGATAGAGAGTTTGTAGTGTGCAAAAATTATAGCAAAAGAGGACTGGGTGGAGTCCTTATGTAGGATGATAATAATGACCTCATGCATGATTTGCACTTAGCAGTGATCATATATGCATTGAAGATGTGGAGACACTATTTTCTTGGAAGGATGTTTGTACTTATGAGTGATCATATTAGGTTGAGGTATTTGTTTGACCAACCAAATCTGCATGCCAAGCAGGCTAGATGGTTGGTCATGATCAGTAAGTTTGATTTCGACATCAGGTACATCAAAGAAAAAGAGAACATGGTGGAAAATTCTCTTCACAGGTGGGTAAAGGTAATCACTTAGAAGCTATGAGCTCCTATGGGACAGACTTACAGGATAGGATGTTGTAGGCAGGTGAGTAGGATGTCAAATATATGGAGATGATGCACATGTTGTAGTAGAGTAATGGTATAGGTAGAGATGGTGGTACAAGTGTAGGTACACGTAGAGATATAGGAACAGGTACATGTGCAGGTGCACATGATGTGGAATATTGCCTTACAATAGACAGATTGGTCTGGTTCATGGATACGATATATGTGCCAGGGAATAGTGAGCTAAAGAAGGTGATCTTAAGGGATTTTCATGTGAAACCATATTCATGTCACCCAGGGTATCAAAAGACACTAACAAGAGTGAGGAGATTTTATGATTGGACGAACCTGACGAAGGATGTAGCATAGTTTGTGGCTAGGTTTTTCAGCTGTCAGCATGTGGAGGAAAATTGTAAGCATCCAAGAGCACTGCTACAATGGATTGTGATTCTAGAGTGGAAATGGGAATTCATTTCCATCGACTTCAGCACAGGTTTGCTAAGGACAGTGAGACAACATGATTCCTTCTTGGTTATTGTGGACAGGTTGACAAAAGTGGCACAATTCATTCTATTGAAGTTTACATTCTCAACTAGCGATGTAGCATAGGTATTCATCAGAGATGTAGTCAGATTGCATGGTGTTCCGAGGAATATTGTGTCAGAAAGAGATGCAGAGTTCACTTTCAAGTTTTGGAAGGAGTTATGTTTAGGTTTTGGTGTAGAGTTGGCCTTCAGTACATCTTATCATCAACAGATAGATGGACAGATAGAGAGAGTCAATAGGATATTGGAAGACATCTTGAGGATGTATGTTATGCATGAACAATGAAAGTGGGAAGACTATCTTCCACTGGTAGAGTTTGTTTGTAACAATGGTTATAAGGAATCATTGAGGATGGGTCCTTTCAAGACATTATATGGATGGAGTTGTAATACTCCCATCAGTTGGAGTGATATAGTGAACTAGGTACTTATTGGACTAGATATGTTGGTAGACACAACATAGGGAATACAGGTAATCGAGAAGAATCTAAATGCAACACTGGATAGGCATAAGAGCTATGTAGATTGAAATGGGTTCTTCCAGGAGTTCCAGGTTTGGGAATATGTATTCTTTCACATAAAATGAAAGAAGAGCCCCTTATGGATTGGATCATGTGCCAAGATGGAACCACGATTTTGTTAACCCTTCAATATTGTTGAGAGGCTTTCGTACATATTTTAATGATGTTTTGGCATACGTACATATCTTTATGGATGTAAATACTGCCGTGAGCTATGTTATAAAGATCCAATAAGCGATATGGGTGTCATGTTGTCATGTTACTATGTTAGTTTGTTATTATGTTATCATGTTGTTATGTTGTCATGTGGGTTGTCATTCAGCAAGGTGATCATTGTAAATATTGTATCGAACTATGTTATAAATCTCCATGAGAAGTATGTCTTCTTTCCTCTAGTTTTTTGAGCTACATGTGTGATTGAACATCGAGGACGGTGTCCCCGAATGGGGAGGGTTTTGTAACAACCCTGGTGAAAATTCAATGTAATAAAATTTAAAAATAATAACCACGATTGATGGGACACTTATTCCAAGTAGAATGTTGGGCAAGATATCCTAGGGGGTGTTCATATGGTTTATTATAGCTAAGGAAATTTTCAAAGGCAATGACTAAGGCTTTGGAAAGAAAAATTGGCATTTTTGGCACATTTATTTATGAAAATAATGGACATTAGGAGAAAAGGGATGTGAAAGGTCACAGGTTGTGTGCGAGGAAGAAAATGAAGGAAAATAGTGAAAAATGAAGAAAATAGAGGCCTCATTAACATAAATTCTTGTAAGGATCAGTTGGTAACTTTTTATCATTTCAGTTTTGGACCTCTCCCATTACTCTCTCTCTCTCTCTCTCACTCTTCGACACTTAGAGTTTTCATGGAGCACTTTGGCATTGGATCAAGAAAGGAAAAGAAGGCAAAAGGAATCAAAGATTAAGTAGGGGAAGGCAAGATCAAGTAGCTAGATCAAGATTCTTTATAGGTATCGATTTGCATGTGTATTTTCCTTGTTAGATTTGGAATGCATGGTGTTGCATGTGGTTGTTTTCTACCATGGGATGGTTTTTCCATGTATGACAATGTTTTTAGCCTAGCCTTGACATTTCTTGATAGCCTTGATGAGATGGGTTCTCATATTTTGGTTGAGATGGATTGCAGGATGGATTCAAAGATGAGTGGGGTCAATCTCAGAAATGACAAAGACATGGCCTAGTAGTCCATGAACTAGACTATGGATCACGGTAAAGCCACTGGCCTAGTAACCCATACACTAGACTGTGGGTTGCGGTAAAGCCATGATTGTGTGCCTCAATGGGCCGAGGAATCCTTACTGGTGAATAGAGGTATATATGGTAAATCCAAGAGGTGGATTTCTCTTTGTTGGGCCTAATAGTACAAGAATGGAATGTACGGTAAATCCTAGAGTGCAAGTCTTGGTGTAGGGCCTAGTGATACTTGGATCAGATTGTGGATTATGGTAAATCCTGAGAGAACAAGAGGCACTCAAATACCTCATAGTGTAGGTGGAGAACTCCAGTAGCATCCATGCCTATTTAGTTTTTTTCGGTTGGTTATGAGTCCCACATTCATGCTTGGAATATGACATGGGGGTGATTGGATGAAGAGAGATTTGGATCATCTAAGCTACGGTTGGGTGGAACATGGTAGTCCCATCCTTGTCTGGTTATTACATTCATTAATAAGAAATTTATCTCCTTGGTTTTCATGTGTAAATGTACTGGTTTGTACTTACGTTATATCTATTTTTATTATGTTAGTTATGTATATGTTTTATGATGCTAATTATGTATGTCTCTCATCATATTTTTATTTATAAATGAATGGAGAATGTATCTATGACCTACTAAATGATAATGCAACAAATGACATCATTTAAAAATGGTTTTTAGAGATTCTTAGATAAGTATGAGATCTATATGCTTAAATTTGTTGTTTAGAACTTTAGATTACATGTTTGTGATATGTTTGACAAAATGCTTGTCATGGGTAGTAGGGTTCTAATTAAGGGATTGGTCAAATAATTGCTTTAACATCATTTTTTCGCTGCAATTTTATTTCTTTGAAAATGTTATTCCATTATGGGCAATGACCAAGGCTCTGGGCTTGAAAAAGTGGCTCAAATCATGTGGGAAACTAGCACAAAACTAGACAAAATGGCCCCCGGATGCTAGTGTGCAAGCCCGTGAGAGCACATAGTGGTCCCGCGATGTTGGCATGGCCATAGCATGAGAGCGACTAGATGTCAAATGATTTCAACAGAACCCAGGGCGAGGTTGTGTGAAGTGTTGGCATGGTTCTCAAGGGTCGTTTAGCTTATGTGGAAGGTCTGTATGTTGTGTTTATGTTGATTCGATCTCCTTAAGGTCACATAGGAGGTTGAATCTAATCATAGGAGCCTCTCGTCGCATGTTTACCCCAGTTGGCTAGTTACTTGGGTAGATGTGGTAGGAGGGTGTTGTAGTTAAATAAATAAAAAATGATACAATATTAGATTTAAACTTTTGAAAAATAATATATTTGATTATTTCTTAATGAACAACTGAAAATATATTATTTTTCCGCATACTTATCACGTGAAGGTCACTAAAATTCATGTTTTCACATTTCTTCTAACTCATATTACATCATGTATACAATGATAAAGACATGTTTATTTTAAATAATTTACTTATAGATACGTAAAACTAGATATTTATTTTAAATAATATAAATAGGAAAGAAAAATGCATCGCAAAGTCTATTTCAAAGTCAAACAAATGCCTTTTAATCACCATCACATTATTTATCATTTAATTCTTAGCCATAAAATACTTATTAAATCAACTTTTATTTATAATTACCACTGAAAAGAAAAGTAAAAATTGTTCAATTATCCACGAAGAAAATATTAGAGCCTCTGATGCATCCAAGTAAACTCATTTGTTTCTCTTATGCTTCATAAAAATATGTAATCAACATTTTATACATGCATAATACCTCCTTTTAGTTTACATAATGTTGCCAGAAATGTAATTTAAATACAGTGAACATTACTTTACCTCTCATGTCAAGTGTTTGATCTTAAATATTAATACACAATTTTTTCATTACTAAAGTCCTCATACAGTTATCACTACATGATGATTTATATTGATTTTGAACTAAACAATAAGAAAGAAAGTGTGAACTGATTAATAAATCAATAAGTATCTAAATCGAGACTATATCTTTAATGTTATTTTTAAATTCACTATTTTTTTCTCATTTTCCTATTTGAGAAGGATTTCGAACTTGAATCCTTATTATCATATATCGCGTAAACAACTAGAAATACTTAGGTTTAACTATAAAAAAATTTCCATTGCAAAAAAATCTGTAAAAGAATTGGTGAATCTTACCAATTATATTATAAAATGCCAACAAGACAAATTAAAAAACAATATAATTAATGAAATAAAGAATACAAAATCATAAAATAATAATATGAATGATGACTCTCCATTGTCATCTCCTTGATTATCTTCCATGCTTTACATGATAACATTGTTTTTCTAAGAAATATGTTTTGATCTAGGGTTGTGTCTTAACATGAACCACCAATCCCTATACAACACACATGGGTAAAAAAGCACTTGGTTCCAATGTTTTTGGAAACCATAAGGGTCCCTAGCTTCATGCCACATATGTTTATAGTTGATAGATATCATCCCAATATAACGATCTCCCTTTACATTATTATAATCAAAGATGTCCCACCACTTGCACCTAAAACTAATATATTATAATGAAGATAAGTCCACTTGAATGATCTCTTGTATCTTTCTAGCATGACCTAGCATTCCCTTCATTAGGTTTTGATCACAGTGGCTAGCACAACTACATTGGCTGAACTTGAATTCCAGTCCATAGTCTTGTGTCATGCATCCATCATCGACATCCTCCATGTGAAAATTATGTCCATATTCACACATAGATGGGAACAAATGCACATATAAAAAAAGTGAAAAAAACATAGTATCATGTGTCTAATAGCCTAAAAATAATTAAAATATAAATAATACATAGATCTTAGAATTCAGAGGTGCAGTATGAAGTTAAAACTACATATAAATAAACTATAATTACTGAATTGTTGCACTCAATCCCTATGTTTAGCGCATCCTCTTGAGCATGCGGATAACGACCAGATGCACCATATTTCTCTTTGACTTGACCAATAACCAAACTGTTAGGACATATCATTGACATATTTTCTTTTAAATGGTCGGGATAATGCATGCTTCTACCATTCAACCATTTGAATTCTTTCTAGTCACTATCCCATTTTCTCCTCTTATATTCGTACAATGGAACCCACAATGAGATCCAAATATGCTTTAATATGAAGTTTAGTGTGAATAGTTATTGTTTAGTAATTTGTCAAAAGGTAAGGCTACACTTACTCTTTATCATGCACCTCTTTCCATTAGTTTCGAGAAGTCCCCCTTCCCTTTTGTCTACATCTCTTGAACTAGGGTGTGAACGCATTAGATTTAGTGTTTGAAATGTGTTTAAGAATGCAGAGAATGCATTGCTGATTTTGGTGTCGGTAAAAAATTAGTGAATAGTGTTTGTAGTGGGTGTCTTTATGGTGGAAGAGGTTTTGAGATATGTGATTTAATCAGTGTGTAAGAGAGAAAAGAAAAGAATTTATCTATGCAAGGAACACATTGAGTTTTGGGAGAGATCCTACAACCTTTTTTTTGTTAAAATCTAGTTGGTATGCATTTGAAAATAGTATGAAATATGTATCAACACGGTTAGGTAGTGGTAGCTTACATTACAGAGGTTTTAACTCCTTCCAGTAGTGGTTGTTAAAAGGGTGGTAGCTCCTTCTAGTGGTAGCCATGGAAAATTTTAGGTGTGAATTTTCCTGCTTTGGTGAAATTAAGGGGTTTAAAATTTTTATTTGGTGAATATTTTGTATCATACTACATTGTTACAAATTTCCTCAAATTTATTTTATACAAAAATTAGGTATGGATGTTAGCCCACCTTATTTTAAGAGAGAGTGTAAAAAAAGTAAATTTAGCCCTTCAAATTAGGAGTTATAACCTTCTATTCGCCCTAATTTTCAAGAATAGATATTTATGATAATTATTTCACCCTCCCCATTCAATGTAAACAAGGAGTTTTTCTTTCATTACTGTATTTCGTGGTATTGGGATCCTCTGCATTGGGTGTAAAAAAGATGTTTTTTTTCATTCTCGTATTTCATGGTATTGGGATTAATTTCGAGAAAATGACCCTCATTTTTTGGAGCAAATGGTCACAAAATAATAATTCTTGAAACAAATGGTCACAAAATAATAATTCGTTTTTATTGAAAAATTCAAGTCTCTTAATTTCATGTCTATTCAAAGGTTGAATAGTGCTCTTGCCATATTCCAATTTTGCATCTGTTTAGTCATAATCATATATGAGGGTTGTTTGCAAAGTTGTAGAATTTGAATTAGGAAGTCACGATTGAGAATATTGGTACAAGGTTGTTCACAAAGTAGTGAAATTTGAATTTTGAATTAATAAGTAAAGAATCAATATACTGGTACATGTAAGTTTTTGTTTTAATGGATTTTTGGATATATAATTATTAATTCTGTGATATATACTTGTTATTTTCAAATATGATTTAGATAATAGAATTTTTTAATTTTCAATCCCATTAAAATTATTGATGTTTGATTCTTTCTTTAGCTTCCACCAATCATTATGCCAACATCTATGAAAAATTTAAAAATCAATATACCAAAAAAGTAATCCCTTACGTTCCAAAATCAACACAACCTAAATTCCATTGTTTATTTTGTTACTTACCCTTTATCATCAATGTGCAGTCTATGTAAATGACGTTGCTATGAAGACATGATAAAGTAGTCATTACTATTTGAATACTAAGGTGCTCACAGTTTGAAAAAATCTACCATAAGACCATTCGTTGTAAGACACCCTATTAAAAATGAAATTTCGCTAAAATTGTTTAAATTTTATTGATTACATTTTTACTAGGAATTGATAAAGTAGTTGTTGTTCTTCTTATAATAGTAACGATAAAGTAGTTGCTGTTATTCTTATAATAGTAATGTGTTGGTCATTTGAAAAATTTTGTTGTAACAAAATTGAATCTTATTAAAAAAAGCTAGATATATTTAAAATATATGTATTATCAAAACAAGGATTGACATCCTAAATTTCAAGATTGAAATTAGAAAGGTTATGTTAAAATGAGAATTTAAGCAAATGAATAATAAATTTGAAACTATTTATTTCAAATAAATCTCATTAGAGAGATGAAGATGGAAGAAATATTTTGAGCTATTTTATATGCATAGATGCATCGCAATTTTTCTTTACTGGGTGCACCTAGACGTCAAAAATAATTGACATCCTACTCATAGATATGGTGGCCATGAAGAGGAGAGAGATTTAACGTTTTGAAGACATTAAAATTTTTTATGTGTGTGGTGTGTGTGTGTGTATATATATATATATATATATATATTATATAGTTACAAATCTATTAGGTTTCTAGAGGGATTAAATTTGTTTTAGCAAATGTGTTTTAGCCATTTTTTTCACTGTAAATTTTGGAAGACATTGAATCCATTTTAACTCATTCAAAACATAATAATTCAAACTATGAAAAATTACTATGTGGTGTCTGTGTGTCTATCTATCCAATCTATCTATCTATATATTATATTATATATATATATATATAATAGGTTTCCACAGGGAATTAAAGCAGTTGTGTGCAAATTTTTAACTTTACTCAAAATTTTCACTATAAATAAAAAAAGTAGGTTATAAAAAAAATGAATATACATGTTATACTCTTACATTAAAACATAAATAAAATATTTCAATGTGCATATGAGCTATCGTAATCTTATGCCGATTTTATAGACAAAAAAAGTAACTAAAAATAATAAAAAAATTGTTATACTTTTCACTACAACAAATTGTATAATTCTTATACTTTCTAAAATTATTTATTTCAATCTCAACTTCATGCATATGTACATGGAAATTAAGAAGATGTATATTTTATTTAATTATTAATACCAAATTAAAATGAAACATTTAAAAATATATAATTAATAAGAAAATATTCAATGTGACTAATAAATGAAATATTTTAATAACGAGGGTTAATTAATATTGAAATGTATTCAAAAATATATTGATAACAAAAAAGTCATTTTAATGTGGAAAATATATTCCATTGATAAAATGTTTCAAAAAAATTAATTAAATGTGTATATATTATATATGATAAAACGAAACTATATTCATTATATAAAGGAGTTGTTTTTTTTTTTTTTTTTTTCTTAATGGCTAAAAAATTTGAAGTAGTCTCATTGCAGCTCTATATCTGTTGTGTGCAAATGTTTTAGTAAAAAATTTTGCTCTAAAAGAGGCTTTCCTTGGAGCTACATGATTGTCTTTATCCCCAAAAATAATCATATATACTCTCTCTCCAAGATTGAAATCCAATGTAAACCAACCCAAACATGTATATTTACACTGGTTTGATCATGTGTGCACAAATTTGTTGTTAGTTCCAAGTACCACATTTAAGTTTCTAATTAAAGTGTTGATCCTTATATCCCACGAGTGGAAACATGCATGGAAACAAAAATTTGAGGCATTGTACTCAATATTCTCTTCAAAGTATATGAGATCTCCCTCTATGTGTGCATAGAGGGTCTAGATACTATCCATTAAGTCCAAAAACATTTACTTAGTTCTTGACCTTTTTCAAGTTTAAAAGGCTTCCTTGCTTGGTTGTTCAACCCACACTATGATTTTCTCCTTAGATTCTATCAATGGATTCTCCAACATATAGTTTCATTTCTTTCTTGGATCCCTTTCCAACCCAATTTATGAATCTCTCTATGTTCTTCTTCTCTAGAATTCACTTCTTTTCCAAGGAAATACATATTTCTTTAGTTCTCATCACATGAATTCAAAATGGTCTCTGTCATTCATCAATCATCCTCCTAGTATGAATCAGTACCTCTAAAACAACTTTAATGGATGTTATCATCAACCAAGAGAGAATGAATTTACTTCTCCCTCTATTTCTTTCTCTTTTATAACCTACTTCTCTTCCATACGATTTTCCTTCCCTCTTGTGTCTATCCCCGTGCATCTCTCTTCAATATTGTTTACATGAGTTCATAATGGTCACACACCATTAATGTGAATGTGAAATGGCCTCCACCATTGACCTTAGAACAAAAATTAATTGTGTCATTTAGGTGATCATTGTAGTGTACTAGGTTTCTTGTCTTAGTCCAATATTGACCAATAATGAATCATTACTTCCTCCCTACAACTATTCACATACATGCCTCTAATACTACATGAATCATTACCTCTATAGACTCAATTTCCTAAATCAAATCGTGATTTGGTTCGCTCCCATTTAACCACATGTGTGTGGGGTATAATGATGAATGAATGAATAAAACAAATAGCTCATCCCCAACACCCCATGAGACCTTATTTCCCGCCTTATTGTTGGGAAAATATTTTTTCAAAGAAAATGTAAGAAAATCTAGGTTTTACCACTCTTATCACAATTCCCATGCTAAAGGCACTTATCGCTATGATTTCATAACTGTGGAAGGTGTACAACTCCAAAACCACCACATGCATTCCATGACCAGTAATTAAAGTTTCTAGATTTTTATTAAGGAACATGGTAACGAAGGAAATAATGTAAAGTTTGGAAAAATGGAAAAATAGGGATATTCAACATGTAGAACCCACTAGTGCCCTCTACCTTCCCCATCTCCTTCTATCATAACCCTTTTTTTATGTGCTCCTGTCTCAGGCATCTCTCCTATCATAAATATTCTCTTCTAATTAAGAACACTTCTTTTCCTCATTCTTTAGTTGTATTTGTAGTGCCATCCTATTCACTATCTCAGTTCACCACCATACTTCAACAGTCCAACATATGTCTACATTAGTAATCAAGTAAGCATACATGTTATAGAAATTATCAAGAAACACTAATCTTGTGCACAACATTTCTCAATTCCATGATGTAAGAATATATTATACATTATATATAGACATATATATACATAATACATATATATACATATATAGGCGCTCCTCACTATTTGGAATAAGGATAAAGTCTACAAAACTAATATAGGTATGGAGACAATTGTGCACTTGTGCCTTACTATATACTTACATATCCATAAACAATATGGAATCACACATTATCTCTATTGGCATTCACTTTCATGTGTTATGAAATTAATAATAGTATTATGTTACTCATTCAATCATTGTCATGTGACTCAATCATGAGATACCAATTCATGGTTGAATCCAAAGGATTGTAACGATATTTCCATACAAAAATCCTCTTCCTTAATTACATCCCACCAAGGTATCATTACCATACATGCATTCCATCATAAACACATAAATTAATAGATAAAGTATGCCTAATTTAATCCTTACTCCAATCATTTCAAGTCATATATGTTGGCATGATAATTTTCATACTTGGATAGTTTGCTTCAGCATTCTTGACATTACTTGATCAGTTGATGTCTCATGTAAACTCACCTGATACGTTAATCAACCTATAGACAAGAATCTTATCATATTTTTCCTTTTCACAAGGTTTTCTATCATAGGCCACTTCATCATCAACATTCTCAACCATTGTTTATATTTTTTTGGAATAAATTGTGTTAATATTTAAAATGCCCAATATTTGAGTGGACACACCACCCATCATCAAGGAAAACGAAAGAAATAAAATACAAAGTGAGTGTAGTAATGAAAATATAATATAAATGTAATGGAAAGGATTTAGACATGGGAGAATAAAGTGGGTTCCAAGGAATGGAAAAGATATGTAAATAATATAAAGACTAACGTAGACATTATGAGAAATTTGAGCCATAAAAGATAAATTATTTTCCTTATATATTTGATTATTTAAGGAATTTGTTTTCCTTTCACTTTGTGGTGTCACAAGGTAATCTTTGCCTTTTAGAATATACTATGTTTATTTCATATTTTATTTGAAAATACTTATTATTTGTTAAGAAAGGTAAATTGGATCCTCTTAGTTAACTGAAGAGAAAAAATCTCTATGCACTAGGATCCTGTGCATTGATCGTATGAGTCTTATTATCATGAGAGTGACATTCATATAGTTCAATTATACTTTGATACCAATAAAAAAAATCACATGTTATTATATGGGAACGATAGACTCTTTAGTGCACTACCATCCTTGAAGTGAAAAATCCCTTGATGATGATTGTTTTGTGGCACATTTTTGCAAGTAATGAACATGCAGAGACTATTGTTTATATTTGTGGTATATGTTTTAACTCAGAAACTATATTATTTTAATGCTTTTATGTTATTACGTTCCTCCTTTTTTGATCATGTAGGAAATTGTGTTTAAATGCATAATAATCTTCTATTCATTTTCATTTTTCATTTTGTGCAATTTCAAATAATTGTTTACCAATTCTACATTATTAGAGTTGTTAACTCTAGAATAAACAGGAAAAACTACTAGAGTAGTTATGATAAACAAATTAGTCGAAAAACCTACATATGTTGAGGAAGCACCATATTTTAATGTTGTTGTTTTATTTGAACTCGAGGAATTGGAGAAGTATCAACCTTTTAGAAAAGCGATGTATGAGAAAACAAAAGAATTTGATGTAAATATTTATGATTTTGATATAGCTATCCATAGATCTCATTTTCACATGAAGCATAGAAAATTTGAATTATATTAAATGTGATTGAGTTAAAAAGATTCATCAAGATCAATTTAAGCAAAATAATTTCTTTAGTTCAACATCTAGTGGGTTGGTTGCAGGTGTTAAGGGTAATCGTGCAAAATGAGAAACTATTCCTTCAGGTTTGGTTGGAAATTCTTCGTGGGTTTCCTTCAGAGTATCAACCATCAACCTCCAATTTTAGTTATTCTGCTAAAATAACAGAACTATTTAATTTACTCGGTATATTGCAAACCTTCAATTCTTCCACGGAACCAAAAGGAATTAAAACCCCAGTTCATAACCCTATAGTGTCCGAAATTTAAATTAATTCACGTGCATCTTCTGACGCGATCACCATTAGATCTGACCCATCTAATGAAACAACTATCGTGTCACCCGCTCCCCAACTAGCTTGGTCGATCTCCACCATCAATCAATCTTGCTTGATCCAACAGTTATCGTATAATCTCACGTGAAATCTTGCACTATGCATAACAAGTCAAGGGAGCGCGAGAAAAGTGGTTCTCCATTGAGACTTGTCAACCCCTCAGGTGAATCTCGTGAATTTGCAAAATACAATTTACCACTTTCAGACTGCGCGAGATACTACTTACACCTATGAAGACAACTCTTCTATTTTGATTAATGTTTGCGCTTGTTGGCATGTGATGAACCATTAGATCTATTGGATCTATCGATCAGATGATTTAGATCTTCTCCTGTGTTTCTTATGAATTTGTTAGGGTTTCCTCATTCCACCAAGACTAGCACTTCTGCCAAGTGTAGTATGTCTCTAAATTATATTATGTGATTTCGAATACATCCAGGTTATTTCAATGCACAACGAGTGAAGATTTAGATGTGACAACACAAGATTATATAAAATCTAATTCTAAAGGGGCTAAAGAAATATTTGAAAGGAAATTAAACCCCTTGGGATTTGACCATTCATGCATAGTATTCACAGAGATACAAAGTGATTCCAAATTTTACATTCCAATCCTCTTAAGCCAAAATCCCATTCTACTAATTGAAAAATTACATAAGTACCTTTACATATAACAATCAGATCATAAATTAATGGATTGAATCCACCTAATCCAGGATAACATCTAATCTGCATGGTATTCTCCTCATGAATCTAAGCTAATCCTAAATACCTGAATTAATTACAAGATAATTCAAATCCTTGAATTCTAGTTCAAATCCTATCTAGAAAGCTTTGTAAAGTGACAACTAAAGGATCCCACTCCTTTGATTGTAATTTGTTTTTGTATTTTTGGAATAAAATTTGAATTATTTTGTCTTCAAGCCTCGTCCTCCTGCATCAAAGTCCTGAGGAAAAAAATGTTCATGGGCTCTTGTCCATGACCTCTTCTACATAACTACTAGACCTAAGTAGCATGGCATCGTTCATCTGAGTAGCATTAACAATTGGTTGATCCTTCCACTTGATCAAATACTGAAAATACTCCTATCCTCTTATTTTTTTAAACATTCCCTTGTCTAAAATCATTTCTGGCTGCAATGCCTTTGCTGTAGGTAACTGCTTTACCTAGTCAACCTCTTGCTCTTCTTTATCTTATGTTGTATTATCTTAATTTATATTTTCATATATGTACAAATCAGCAACATTGAAAATTGGAGATATTCCAATGTGAGGGAGTAATTCAATTTCATATGAATTTGTAGAAAATTTCCTCAAGACTCTGCATGGTCCAATTTTCTAAAATTTTAACTTGTTATACTCCCTTTTTTGAAATCTCTCCTTCCTCAGGTGTTCTAAAACCAAATATCCAACCTAAAAATTAACTTCTCTCTTCTTCAAATCTACTATGCTCTTGTACTTTATGTTGCTATCATGTAACTATTGTTTTACATGTTAATGCATTGCTTGAATCTCTAAAGAAAAATATTATCCTTTAGCACTTCCCATTACACATTTTCCCAAGTCTCTTAGTTCAAACAATCCTCTTGGGTGCATTCCATAAACTATATGGAATGGACTCTGTCCTGTACTCCTATTAGGAGAATCATTATAAGCATATTCTCCTCTTGGGTGCATTCTATAAACTATATGGAATGGACACTACCCTGTACTCCTGTTAGGAGAATCATTATAAGCATATTCAACCTATGCCAAAATTTGATCCCACTATTTTGGATGTTCACTTGGAAGACTCCTCAGAAGATTACCCAAGCTCCTGTTTACAACTTCAATCTATCTATTAGTCCAAGGATGATAAGCTGAACTCAAACTCAATTTAGTACCAAGTTTCTTCCACAAGGTCCTCCAGAAATGACCAACAAATCTGGTGTCTCTGTCTAAAACAATGCTCTTAGGTAACTCGTGCAACCTTACAATCTCCTTAAAAAACAAATTAGCAATGTGAGTAGTATCACTAGTTTTATAACATTGAATAAAATGTGCCATTTTAGAATATCTGTCAACTACAACATAAATTGAATCATTTCCTCTTTGAGTTATTGGTAAACCCAAAAAAAAATCCATACTTACCATATCCCAAGGTCTACATGGAATAGGTAATGGAACATACAAACCTATGTTGTGGCTCCTTCCCTTGCCATACTGAAAGACTTTACAATTTTTTACATACTTCTCCACTTCAGATTTCATCATCAGCTAGAAGCAAAACCAATTCAACTATTCATAAGTCTTGTCTACACCAAAATGTCCTCCAAGTCCACCACTATGATTCTCCTTGATTAAATTTTCTCTCATAGAGAAATTTGGTATCCACAAGTCATTCCTTTTAAACAACAATCCTTTTTGCAAAAAAAAATCCATCCACTTACATCTGTCTAACAAAACAAGATTTTTACAAGCTTCAAATTCTTCTTTAAAATATAAATCTTTCTCATATAATTCTTTAACAAAATAAAAACCTAACACTTGAATTTGACTTTCCTGAACTAAAATGCTTTTTCTACTTAAGGCATCTTCTACCATGTTTTATTGGCAATTTATATGCTTCAATACAAAATTAAAAATTTGAAGATATTCTACCCATTCTGCATGTTTCTGACTAAGCTTTGGTTGTTGCATAATGTATTGTAATGCATGATTTTTTGAATAAAGTATAAACTCCTTAGACATCAAGTAATGTCTCCACTTTTTCAATGTCTATACCACTGCATAAAATTCCTTGTCATAAGAAGAATATTTCTTCTTCGATTCATTAAGTTTTTCATTGAAATAAGCTATAGCTCTATCCTCTTGACTTAAAACAATGCCAATAGCTTGTCCACTAGCATCACCTTTCACTTGAAAAAGTTTATTAAAATTAGGTAAAATTAAAATAGGTTTTTCAGTGATCTTCATTTTCAAGAGTTGGAAGTTCTTTTCTGCATCAACAGTCCATTTAAATGGTTGTTTATCCTTCTTTATAGTGACAATAATAGAAGCATTGATCTTACTAAAATTCCTTATGAATTTCCTAAATAAACTAGCAAGAACATGAAAACTTCTTACCTCAAAAACACTTTTCGGTGAAGGCCACTCTATGATTGCCTTTATCTTCTCTGGATCCATCTTTAATCCATCAACAAAAACAAAAAATCCCAAATATACCAACTCTTCCATCATGAATGAACATATATTTAAATTTAGTAGTAAATTTAATTGTTGCAGCTTCTGTAAGACATAATTCAAATGTCTCATATGTTCCTCTTTAGATCTGTTGTAAACTAATATATCATCCATATATACTATTAAAATTTACCAATAAACTCTTTCAGCACTTCATTCATAAGCCTCGTAAATGTACTAGAAGCATTTGATAACCCAAAAGTTATTACCATCCATTCATATAGTCCTTCATTTGTTTTTAATGCCATTTTCCATTCATATCCTTCTGTAATCCTTATTTGATGATACCCACTTTTTAAATCTAGCTTTGTAAAATATTTTGCTCCACTTAAACAATCCATCAAATCTTCAATTCTAGGTAAAGGAAATTTGTACTTGATTGTTATTTTGTTGATTGCTCTTGAATCAGTGCACATTCTCCAACCTCCATCTTTCTTTGGAATCAACACTATTGTCACTGCACAAGGACTCAATCTCTCTATGATCTATCATTTATCTAACAATTCCTGAATCTATTTTCTGATTTCTTTAATTTCCGTGGGAGTCATCCTGTAAGCTTCTTTATTTTGCAGATTTGTCCCTAGAATCAAATCTATATGATGAATAATTTTTCTAATGGGTGGCAACTCATTAGGAAAATCATCTACAATGATATCACAAAAATTTTCCAAAAACTCTTGAATTTCAATTGGCAAATCATAAGTTTTAGTAGAAGTAGTTATTACCGTGGGTTTGCAAATCAATGCAAAATTTACCTCATTCTCTTCAGTCTGCTGCAAGTATTCTTTTCCACTTAGAAATAAAGTCTTTGGATAAGATTATATTTATGCATCTTCTTCTTCCATAGGCAGTAATGTATGATTAATACCATCTTTACCAAAATTTTATGTGTTCTTTTTTCGATCATGCATAACTCCTCTATCATACTCACAAGGTCTTCCCAGTAATATGTGACCACATCCATAGGCATCACATCACACATAATTTTGTCTTTGTATCTGCCCGACTGTAACTCCACTTCACATTGTTCCTTCACTAAAAACTGATGTCCTTTTTGAAGCCATGACACTTTGTACGGTGTTGGATGTTTCTTTTTCTTTAATTTCAACTTTTCCACCACTTTTGTAGGGACCAAATTATCAGCGTTGCCATTGCCAATTATCATTTGACAACATTTTCCTTGAACCTTACACACAATCTTGAACACATTCTTTCTCTATGCTAGTTCACCAACATCCTTTGATAACATTAACAAAACCTTTTTAACTACCAAAGATTCCCCTTCCTCTGGTACATTTTCTTCTTCTAGCACCTTTGCTACTTCCTCTTCAGTCTGAGCAACAATTACACTTCTTAGATTTGTTCCTACATTTTCTGGGCACTCATAGGCTCTGTGTCCCAGCTTGCTACATGTATAACATCTGATTTCTCTTCCTCTACCTTTGCCTCCTCTTCCTCTGAAAACTCTTTCTACCGCTTGCATCACCTTTTGTGGGTGTATGTTGATTTGAGCTGCTGCTAGCTCCATCTCTAGGTCTTGTAGATCTTCCTATACCACCTTGACATCCTCTTCCTTGGAAAGTACCTCCACTTCTTGCAGATTGCTTCCTCATGAGTTTTTCTTCAGCCTCCAATACCATCTGATAGCCTCTTCTACTGTTTTAGGAAACAACACACTTGTCACATCTTGGATCTCCATTCTATTACCATTTATATTTCTTAAAACCTTCTCATCTGTATCTTGAATTTGTCCATCTCTTATGATCACTATTTAAAATTCTTCTGTGTATTCTTTCAATGTTTAAGACCTCTGTCTAAGATTTTGCATCTGTCTAAATAATGAAAGTTGATAATCAATTGGAAAAAACATACCTCTCAACTTTGCCACTGTCTTGTTCCAATTTTTAATTAGTTTCTTACCAAGTCTCTTTCTTTCTGCCTACACTCCATCCCACCAAAGTGCTTCATGTCCCTTCAATTTTGTGACAATAGATTTCACTCTCTTTCCTTCTTTCATTTATTTATTATGAAAAAATTTATCCATGTCATTAATCAAGTCTACCAACTCCTCAGGGTTTAAACCTCCTATATAAACTAAAACCTCAAGCCTTGATTTAGATGTGGATCCCAACACTGATTTACAGAATCTCATTTTAGGAGTAACTTATGTAAGTTCCTCTTCTTCTGCAACTTCAAATTCACGGTCATGGACATATCCAGCATCTGCATCTGTTTGATTTCCCATTTCCATTGCTTCTAATCTAGTTTGCATCTGTTGCATAGCTTCTAACATTTCAACATTTGCAATTGGTATTCCTCTTCTTTGACCACCACCATGTCTTCCTCCAAGTATGAAAGTTGTGTTCGATTTCTTTTTATGGTCGTTGAGATCCTGGTCATTATCAATAGGCTGCTTTGATACCACTAATGGTGGGATGGTTACAGGTGTTAAGGATAATCATTCAAAATGAGAAACTATTCCTTCAAGTTCGAGTGGAACTTCTTCATAGGTTTCCTTTGGAGTATCAGTTATCATCCTCCAATTTTATTTATTTTGCTAAAATAGCAGAACTATTTAATTTACCTGATATATGGCAAACCTTTAATTTTTCCACAGAACCAAAAGGAATTAAAACCCCAATTCATAACCTTATTATGTCTGAAATTTAAATTAACTCACATGCATCTTCTGACGTGATCTCCATCAGATTTGACCCATCTAATCGAACAATTATTGTGTCACCTGCTTATCAACTAGCTTGGCCAATCTCTATCGTCGTTCAATCTCGCTTGATCCAACGGCTATCATGTAATATCGCATGAAATCTTGCACTTTGCATAACAAGTCAAGAGCACATGAGAAAAGTGGTTTTCCCTAGCTACTTGCCAACCCCTCAGATTAATTGCATGAATTTGCAAAATACCATTTACCACTTTGAGACCACGTAAGATACTTCTTACACCTACGAAGACCGCTCTTCTATTTTGATTAGTGTCTGTGCTTGTTGGCATGTGATGAACATTAGATCTATTGGATCTATTGATTGGATGATTTGCATCTCCTCCTGGGTTTCTCATGAATTTTTTAGGGTTTCTTCATTCTGCCAAGACTAGCTCTTCCGCCAAGTTTAGTCTGTCTCCAAATTATATTCTGTGATTTCCAATACATCTAGGTTATTTCAACACATAATGAGTGAAGATTTAGATGCAATAACACAATATTATATAAAATATAATTCTAAAGGGGCCAAAATGGAAATCAACAAAACACATAAATATTTTGAAGGAAATTAAACCCTCCGGGATTTGACCATTCATGCACAGTATTCATAGAGATATAGAGAGATTCCAAATTTTACATTCCAATCATCTTAAGCCAAAATCCCATTCTACTAATTCAAAACATACATAAGTACATGTACCTACAACAATCAGATCCTAAATCGATGGATTGAATATGCCTAATCCTAGGTAAAAATCTAATCTACATGATATTCTCCTAACAAATCTCAACTAAGCCTAAATACTTGAATTAATTACAAGATAATTCAAATCTCTGAATTCTAGTTCAAATCCTATCTAGGAAGGTTTGTAAAGTGATAGCTAAAGGATCCCACTCCTTTTCTTATAATTTTTTTTTGTATTTTTGGAATAAAATTGGAAGTCTTTTGTCTTCAAGCTTCATGCTCCTGCATCAACATGACACGCCTTTGCGGGTGCATTTCAAACTAGTTTCCCCTTGGGATGTGATAAGAAGTTTGTGGTAAAAGATGATAAAAACATGCAATGACATTTGAAATAGTGTATAATACGAACTTAGAGCAATGTTACTCATGATTTTTCTTTTCCAAAGCATGGAAAATTATTATATTATAATTTAACTAAATATTTGTCTAATATATATATATATATATATATAGTTATATATATATATATTATATATATATATATATATATATATATATATATATATATATATATTATATATATATATATATATATATATATAATATATATAGATATATATATATATATATACATTATCAATGAATCACCAATATTTAAATTTTTCTTATTTTTTTAGAATATTGCCAAATAATATATGTATATTCTATCAATGAAAAACTAACCTATACAATTTTCTATATACCATGGGGATTCACCCATTTATTTTACATATAAATTTCGTGGGTTTCTTAAAATTTTCCCTGGATGATTTTCCTTATGTAGAGGTAGAAACCACCTCAGATGAATGAGGGGATGTGGACTTGGCTTCCTCTTCAACTACACATGTAGATCATGAGGTAATGTTAATTCACTCAAGTGCATCGTTTCACTTTACTCTCCATAGGGAGTGGTTCTAGGGGAAGGAAGGCACAAAAAATCTTGAAGGAAACCCTAAAGCTTTGCCAATGAATAGATCAAACTCAAAATGCAAGTTAAAAGCTAGATCTGAAATGAATATGAAATAAAATTGAGGTAATACAAATATACAAAATGATAATAATAGACCCAAAATGATCATACTCCAAATCTAAGCAACATATGTTGAATAAAAATCCCCTAGAAAAAAGAAGACAAATCTAAAGAAAGAAATCAAAACCAAATAAGATCAATAGAAGATATGGACTAAGGAGAGTGACCTAAGCACATATCTACATGATTAAATCAAATCCTATATAATAATCCGTAAAAAAACGAATTTACAATATTGTCACTGTGACATACTCTGCAATAACACCAAGATCTTCACAAGGAAGAGACTTAGCACACAATGAAGATAGATATTTTTTCTCTATTTGTTGCTACAATATTGTGATGAAGAGAAATCAAGGTGATATCAATTTATTTCTAAGTTCAATCAGGCCAAAATTATACCAAAACAATTCACATTCACTTAGAAAAAGAGCTTAAAGCACCATAAACTCAAACAAGCTATAATGATATTATATCCAATAGATATGTGGTGAATTCCATAGTATGGTCACCAGGTCTATTATAGGAGAATTGTGATTGAAATATCAAGCTCATTTTCACCCAGTAGGCGCCTTAGAACCTATATAGAATGCTGTGTGTAGTAGTGTATATTGATCAATACATTTAACCCTAATCACATCTCATACAAACAAGCACTATTAACTTGTATACATGAGACTTTAAAAAAAAGGATTTTCACGAAGGTACTAGGCACCCTTGCAGGTTGATGGCATATTTTTGGCTTTGAAGATCTTGCTCCCAGTTATCATAAATCAAAGCCCTACACACACACACCAACAAAGAAACATATAAAAACCTTCTGCAGAGGGTTTGTTAGCTTAAAAGAAACATGTATAGATAAAGAGAATAATGAAATCAGAATTAGAGGAATGGAACATTATTCTATTAATCATAAATGAAAGTACAATTTAGTATACCCTAACAATGAATATCTCTTCTCAAGCTTATGACATGGTCCCATCCTCTAAGTGCAATAAGGCTACCTAATGACCTAAAAGAAATATATCATATCAGAATTTTGACAATAGTTCCCTCCCTCATTGTCAAAAACTAACTTGACTCTTTAGAATGAGAAGTATAAATAAGCCTAGAAGCCTCTCAATCAGAATGTATATAGATGCTTGGCATAAATATAATTTAATAATATTGTCTAATAATGCACCCAATCAAACTTGTAAAGGTGATCCTATAATATAATCTCTTAGGGAATATGAGACTTTAGCACCTCTACCATCATCCCTAACACAAAAATATCAATCTAGGATAAACTTCACTAAGATGAAAAACATATGAAAAAGGGTCAATGGTATAGATACTCATGTGCACTGACTTAATGGAGGAAATTAGGAGAATAACACATATGGACCCTAAATTTCTTAATATTTAAAAAAAAATAAGATCACCGGTATCAATATTCAAGATAAACCATGGTTCTTGTCTTGGGCATAAGAAATACATCTCTCGTATGAGGCTTAACTATAAAACTTGTTTATTTCCTTTGGTGTAAGAAATGCATTCCAGTATGAGGCTCAAAAATGACATGAGTTATAATTCTTACTTGATAGCTCTAAACACAGTTTTGATAACTTTGTGAGAGTTATAGGAAATTAATTATACCTTTCAACCGTTAGATACAATGACAGTGACAAGCAGTCTTCATAGGCAACCTCAGAAAACACACTTTATTTCATTGAGAAAAAATAGAATAACCTAAATAAGCATCATGTATGTTGGAAACTATCTTTCAGACTTAGAAACACCTGATCTATGACAACACTATCGATAGAAAGACCATGAAACTTATTTGACATGCTTCAATCATAACAAAGATAAATCATATAACAATTGCAACTATTTTTTACTCATGTGCACTAACTTAATGGAGAAAATTAGGATAATAGCACATCTGGACCCTAAATTTATTTATAATATTGTAAAAAAATAAGATCACCAGTATCAATATTCAAGATAAACCATGGTTCTTATCTTGGGCATAAGAAATACATCTCCCATATGAGGCTTAACTATAAAACTTTTTTATTTCCTTTGATGTAAGAAATACATTCTAGTATGAGGCTCGAAAATGACATGAGTTATAATTCTTCCTTGATAGCTCTAAACACAATTTTGATAACTTTGTTAGAGTGATAGGAAATTAATTATACTTTTCAACCCTTAGATATAATGACAATGACAAGCAATATTCATACACAACCTCAGAAAACACACTGATTTGATTGAGAAAAAATAGAATAACCTAAATAAGCATCGTGTATGTTGGAAACTATCTTTTAGACTTAGAAACACCTGATCTATGATAACACTATCGATAGAAAGACCATGAAACTTATTTGACATGCTTCAATCACAACAATGAAAAATCATATAACAATTGCAACCTAAACATAAGTGTAACTAGCTACAAGCTTTGCCATTTTATTGTCATTGAAAATTATGCTTTAATTTTGTGACACATCATATTCAACCACATTTATAATAGCCTGTATTATGGATAAATCATAGAGAAATCAACATCTCAAATCTTAGAAATACATCAAACTTAAACACAAACACTCTTATATTAGCCCTGCTACTTTATATGGTTATAAAATAATGCATGATTGATTATCAAAAGATTTATATCTCTAATAGAAATTTCAAACTTGTATAGGAATGTGAACCTCAGAATTAATCCAAGTTCTACTCAGACCAAGAATTGGCCGCCGATCCACTGACTTACAAACTTCACGCACGGATAAATTCCCATTGACACTAGGTCATGATATTATCTATTAAATAATTATATCACATCACATCAAATACGAAAATGTATGATTTACTTCAAAGAGTGAAAATCCAAAAAAATCGTGCACATCATTGCATTCAAACCATAGGCATATGATCATTCAATCATTCACCATTGCTTACATAATCAAAAAACAAATCAAGGTGACTATAGTTACACCAGAATATGGTAACATGTCAATAATATCACATTCACACCAATATAATGAAATTGTAATTTAAAAAATTAGCACTCCTGTACTTAGGCAAAGGAACATTAGATCGCCGAAGCACTCAAATCATGAAGAACCCATTAATCACATTTTGCATGAACTATTGCACCAAATTTACTAAACATTAGAACATTGAGTCCCTTAATGACAAAATTCCTTTATAATTGGTCTAAATATGAGTTTTTGTTTGCAAACACAGTGAGAGTTTTCCATAGATCGCAACACTTTAGGTAAATTAATAAATATAATTATACCAGAGAAAAATTGATTCGTGATAGGGATCAAATCACATCACAATTATAGTTCCATGATGAATATTTGGTTGGACATCAATACGCATTCACACACGCATTAGATGTACCACCATTTCTATGCACCAAACAAAATGAAAGTCGTGTGATTAAAAACTACTTAAGCCATAACAATATTAAAAGTACGCGATCACCTTTATGACCAGTTGTGCAACTAACCACTTTTACTCATCTTAATTATTGACTTCCATGAGCCACATCAATAACACTTTGTTCTTGAATTAGAATATAGCCATGATCAAAACACCAAATTAGTTTCCCCTTTAGATCTACAAGTAAACTAGGCCAAAACACAAAACACCATGTGCTTCCTGTTATCACTTAGAACTAAAACTGATATATGTAACTTTTATCCTAGTCCGATGACAAAGGTCAGTGCTAGTCTATTGTTGTTTTAATTTTCTTCCCTTAGAATCTGAAGTTTTGAAGAGGTCTTTTTAGTCAAATTATTCTCAGCTTCCATTGATCCCCCTCCATCCACCATTGTTTTATAGCCACATGTTATATTGTGTCAGTCACCAAACATTTTTGTAATTTCGCAGCGCATATACACCATTAAAATGTTTTCGCAGCGCAATCCCAATTAGGCAATTTCGCAGCGCATTTACACCATTAAAGTGTTTTCGTAGCGCAATCCCAATTAGGCAGTTTCGCAGCGCAATCCCGATTAGGCAGTTTCGCAGTGCATCATTCAAATTTAAAACTGTCAGCACTGCGAAATCATGGATTCGTACATTTCGCAGCGAATCTTTCCCGAAATGTCAAGTCCGTTAGGTGAGTCATAGGCCGTGTCTTCTCATGTCAGCTCATGTACCCCTCTTATCACCTTTCACCACTCATTGCCACTATCACCACCACTAGATCTGTTGATATGCACGAATCATCACTCCCAAGAAAGACTACCGTGCATAAATCTTAATGATGGTTGTAAGTCCTGCATGAATGACAAATCTGCAAGATTACAACTTGAGAGATTTTAAACGGCAAATTTTAAAATTTCAACTACAAAGATAATCAAGCGAGGCTGAATTCAAACAGAAGCTAAATCACAATTCCAACCGGAGCTGGTAGTCATTATTTGCTAAGATTTGGAAGAATCAATGGAGAAAAAGGAGCACAGATCCGGCAAATGTCTAAGGACCGAACCTGAAGGCTTAGATATAACGCTGAGAAATAAAGAGGTGGAGAAAGCATTCAAAAAGGCCGGGTGCTAGAAATTTTGCAAAAATTTACATGGAGGACACGCACAGGTAACTAAAGAATTTTCACTTAACTTCACAGGCTTGAATTCAAAAGTAGCCATGATAGAATTACAGGTTTGGCCAGATGTAATATCTACTGTGACAGAGATCCCACAAGGACAAGAGCAATGGTTTAAAAATTTTAAGTTTGACATGAATGCTTGCAAGGAGTTCTTGAAGGATGAATTTGTAAATGAAGATTTAAGTAAGGCAGTGCCCAGGAGTTATGTCAAAGAATATTATGCTCATTTACTCACCTGCATACAGAAATATCTGAGTTGTGAAGGAAGGTACAACAAGGTTTACTCTTACCATTTTAAACTCCTTTTGCATTTCACAGGGAAGGTCTCCATAGACTTACCTTTTTATCTTTTCCGTAGTTTGAGTAAGATGTGTGATAAGGTACAGCTGAGGAAAGAGGATTGTGAAACCTCTTTGTTTCATCATGGTCTGATCAAACTACTAGTTTTAGATGGCCTTCAAAAGGTAAACAGTGATTGGAATTCCTTCATTTTTATGGCTGGTTTCAAAAGCCAGACTGGCCTCACTCCTCAACCTGCACGAGATTTTACAATAGTTGAGCTCCAAACAGAAGCAAGACCTAAAAGAGTTCCAAACTCAGAAACAAGGAAACAAGTGAAGCCACTCATCATCCAAGATCAGCCTCAGCAAGCAACTAAGGGAAAATCTCAGGGTAAAAGGACTGTACCTGAAACAAGCACATCTGAAGTAGTCCCAAGGATAAGAACAAGAAGCTAGATGAATAAGGAAAAAGGTAAAGCTACAGCAGTTGAAGAAAGTCCAGTGTCCAAGGGAAGTCTAAATGGCTTATTACAGGCTATTGATTTTGAGCAGTCTCAACCAATTCAAATTGAGTTGATACAGTTAGAACAAGAAAGAACCAAGAAAGCCAAGGCCTCAAAAAGTTTTAAATTTGATGAGCCAGCTGAAGAGTTTGTTTTTAAACCTAGAAGACCTATGACAAGGAGATTCCAGCAAGTACAGGAAGCACTGCCCAGAACAGAGGAAACAGGGGAAGGGACACAACGTTGGCAAAAGAAGAACATAGGAAAAACAGTCATTACATCTAAAGAAGATAATATAGAAGACCTGAAGAGCCAATTGGAATCAGCTAAGCATGAGATTGCCAAGTTGAAGAAAGCTGCTAGAAGACATGCAGTCATACATGCAAACTATTATAGAATTAAAACTCTATGGGAAGAGAATGCAGCTGTAGAAGTGGTTGATTGCAATACACAATTTCACACCTGGACAGTGCCAGCAATCAAAGAAGCCAAGTACATCAGAATGATCAATATGCAACTAAGAGCTGGTAATAAGGTTATGAGAAAACAAATTGAAGATCTGAAGGCGCAGCTAAACCAGCTTAAAGGACCTGCTAAATGAGTTTACATTTCAAGTAAGATTTTGTTTAAATTTTTTTTGATAAGTTTGCTTGATCTTATATTTCTGAAGAAATCTAAATCCCCATTCAGCCTTTGGAAAGTCTAAAGAAGTTTTTGGCAATCAAAATACTTGGTTAGTAAAGGTCTCAGGTTAAAAAACAAGTCTTTTAAAAAACTCAGTAGTTTCGTAGCCTGCTACGAAACTGCTGAAGGTGATGATTTCAACTTAAATCAAGCAGTTTTGAAGTTGAAGCGGGAAAATTTTGAAGGACGGTTGTATACAATGAAAACACATGAAGTTACAACAACCAATCAGAATAGCACAAGTGGAAATAAAGGATTTGAATCAAAAAGTGGTATTTTGTCATATCATAAGAGAATTGAAACATGCATCAGACAACTTGAATGCGTTTTCCCTTTGGTTTTCAAAATAGTGGATGACACATCATCAAATCAGGTTTCACAAAGTGGACAACACATCACAACATGGCCACCATCATATTTTGATGGATAACAATTAAAAACTGACTCATGAAGATTTGAAGACCATAAAGCCGAGAAGTAAGGATAGACTCCCAATTTTTCTGGACAGTGGAGAAGGTACAATGTTCAAGGTCAACATGGAGCATTAAAAACCTATCTTAGTCAAACTGAAAGAGAACCAGATGTCAAAGAAAGGAATCATCTTAATTAAGGCCATTATGCATGTAATATGGAGTTAGAGTTATAGTTGATTTAGATCTCTAAAAAACTCTAGTTAACATTATGTTGTATTTATTAAAGTAGTTAGAGTTTAAAGAGTTGTTAGTAATAGAAGAAGTTTTTGAATTCCCCTCATGCTTGAGGAGGAATCTCGATCAGTTAGAAGAAGAGTTCTATATATAGCTGAAACAACAATGTAATCAGGGTTGGAAATTTTATGGAAAATCTTGTATTTGGCTCATGTAAGACTCATTTTTAGTAATACATATTTGACCTTGCTTCTCAGGATTCATGAAGGATTTTTTATGTTCAGAATATGTGATGTTGTCCTTTTCTTAATTCTTACAGCACTATGGATGTATAATCACTTAGAATTCACTGAATGTGCTCTGACTTCCTGTATACATTTGTAAACTGTGTGGTCCCATGTGAGTTTATGTTCTGAATGTTTAAATGCTGAATGCCCTGGCTTTGATGTAAGGTTGAGTTCATTGTGATATTGAGGTGTTGTTGACTCCATAAGCCCAATGGATAGTTGTTAAATCTGTTTCCACCATTCATATTTGTCACAATTGTTTTACAAGAGTTAGCCATCTTATCTATAATTAAAATCATTAACCCTTTTGAGAGAGCCCTCTCAGGTTGAAGAGGCTAAGCCTTAGCCTAAAGTAGGTTTGAAACAGTTACTTGAAGTCTTCCTGGTCTGCAGCCTTCCAGGGTCTGATTTTGTGATAACATTTTGGTGCGTCTACCGGGAGTCTGAAGATTATTCATTCCCGAAATCAAGAAGTTGAACTTCTGAAGGTAGCAGGAGCTCAGAAAGTTTTCGAGGCTGCATTCTACCTTGGTGACTCCATATAATCTTAAAGTTAAAAAGGTGTCTTCGAAAGGAAGATATACAAGGAGTAATCCTGACCCAGACCCACCTACTCCTGCGGATAATCCAAACACCATCTCAAGGAGAAGGAAAAGATTTCCTGATATACCAGGTACTTCATCTTTTTCGAAATTTTGGTTCCCTGAATTTTCTAGAAGTCCTGAAGACAAAATTGTAGATGATAAAATTCATGAGGTATTATTGAGGTCTGAAAACGAAGAAGAACTTATTGGAATTATTTTAGATTTACAAAAAAGAGGCATTGATACTTCATCTTTAGTGTCACAAAAAGATAAGGAGGATTTTTGGGAGGTTGTTACCTCAGAATTACTGTTAGAGGAGGAGGATTTAAACCAACTCAAAGAGCTTGATCTTTTTGAAGTTTTGCTCAAATCCAAAACTGGTTTACCCGTCCCAAATTGGAGTTCCTTTGTGAGTGGGTTGCAAAGTCCAAAAAGTCCTTTTCGCACTAATACTTTATCTTCTGCCTCTGCCAGTCCCAATAGTCCTCAGACATTATTTCACACTAGTTCTGGTCCCACTGGTCATACAATACCTGTTATTACTGCTCCTCCATTTACTATGGCTATACCTGCTAGGTATGCTCCACTAGCTCTCCCTGCTGTTTTACATGATCTTCCTAGCAAATATGCTGCCAGGATTCCAACATGGGGAGGAGATGAAAATATTACCGTAGAGGAAGATGTGGATAGGTTCAACGATTTTGTTGACAGGGAAGAAGTTGATGATGAAGATGTAAAACTAATATTGTTTGCTCAAACTTTCATTGGGGAAGTCAGAAAATGGTTCAAAGCCCTTATAGCCGGAAGTATTCATAGTTGGGTAGAATTTGAAGACAGATTTCTAAGGAAATGAGGAAACAGAACCAACCCTGTTCAAGCCCTTACTAAATATAACAATCTTAGAAGAGCTCCAGAGGAAACTGTCCAAAACTTCTCTAAGAGGCTTAATAAAATATACAGTTCTATTCCCGCTCATTTGAAACCTCCTGGAGCTTTGGCACAGTTGAGATATGTTGAATCATTTGATTCAGATTTCTCTCTCTTACTCAGAGAAAGAGATTCTACCTCTCTTGCTGACATGAAAAATGATGCAATTAAGGTAGAGGTGAATATGATTGCTGCTAAGAAATCAAAAATGGCAAAAGCTAAGCTGAAGGAAGAAGAGAAACCTTCTACATCTGCTCCAGAAGACAAATTTGAAACAATCATGAAAACATGGAGAAATTGATGGACCGACTAGCTCTTGGGAATGCTTCTGCTTCCCCAGCACAGCAGGAACCTCAATTCAGAAACTCTCAGTTCAGAAGACCTCAGAATCAGCAAAGGCCAAGAGAAAATACAAATCAGCAGTCAGATCCTCTAGTGAGACCTCCTTTCCAACAAAATTTGGTAGATGAAGAAGATGAGCCTGAAGTTCCTAAGGAATCAATCCATTGTTTTGATGAAGAAATGTCAGGGATTTTCTTGACTAAGGAGGAACATGATGAGTCCAGTATGATTAAATCAGGAGAAGAGCCTTTAGACTTTTTCAAGGGCTATCAGCATGCTATCTTTGAGATGAAAAAGAAATACAATCTTAGGAATAGAAATGTTCCTATTACAAAAAACAAAGCCCAGCCCAAGAAGGATACTTCAAGGACAATTGAAGATAAAAAGGAAAACTCAAAGGTGGTTGAAGGTAAGGATGATTCTCCTCTTGTAAAAAAGGATATTCAAATTCTTTCTCCTCCTAAAGAAATTGACAAGACTGCTTCTGTTTTTAATCTTGAGAACGAGATTACAAAAATTAAGATATCAGTCCCTTTTAATGAAATTCTCAAGGTAGACAAATACAGAAGCAAAATTGTTGAGATGCTTAATTCACAACCAGGAGTGGCTGACATCCTAAATGTACAAGAAGATAATCCTGTTATCTGTTTGGGACCAAGACTTGAAGATGAACAGAACGAAGAGTTTCCTCCCTTCTACATAAGCATTAGCATTCATGATATGACTCTACATAATGCTATGTTAGACTCGGGGGCATCACATAATCTCATGCCTAAGGTAATCATGGAAAGACTGGGGTTAGAGGTAACTAGGCCATATAAAGATTTATTTTCCTTTGATTCAAAAAGAGTCCAATGCATTGGTTTGATAAGGGATGTTGTTGTGGGGCTCACACAAATTCCAGCAAAAACAATTGTTATGGACATTGTTGTTGCAGACATTCCACCAAAGTTTGGGATGCTTCTTTCAAGGTCATGGGTAGCAAAAATCAAGGGCACAATGTAGATGGATCTTACATATGCTACCATCCCAGTGTTTGGTGAACAAAGAAGGTTGTATCGCGAGACAAGGATGGCCTACATGGTAAGCAGCAAAGACAAGCCTCATAATTTTCCTATTTATTCGTTTGATACTGGTCTTGGATCAGCTATCCTTTTCAATGAATCAGTTGGAAGAGAATCACAAGATGAACCTGCGGAAAATCAGTGCCAAGAAGGGCAGCAAGGAGATGAAAGAGACATCATGGGTTGCTGGTCATTATGCTTTGATGGATCAGCGGGAAAAGAAGGGGAAAGAGCTAGGATTTGGATCACTAGCCCAGCTGAAGAAAGTAAGTTTCTCTCATACAAATTAAACTTTGATTGTACCAACAATATGGCTGAGTATGAATCTCTTATTTTAGGTTTGGAAGCCTTGATAAAATTGAAAGCTAAAAACATTGCTGTTTGTGGAGATTATGAATTAGTAATTAAACAAGTGGAAGGTGCATATCAAACTAAAGATACAAGGATGAGAGCATACAAAAACTTAGTATTGGAGATGTTGGAAAAATTTCAATCCTATTCTTTTAGCATCAAAACTAGAGATCAGAACTCTATTGCAGATTCTCTCTTGCTGTTTCTGCCAGTCTTTTTATCATTCCTAAGCACTCTTCTCAAAATTATGAGGTGGAGGTTCGTCATAGACCAGTCATACCAGATAATATTACAAATTGGCAAGTTTTTGAGGATGATCAGCATGTAAGGAATTTCATTGAATTAAAAGAAGAATTTGAACATAATCAGATAGATCAACAGAATATGTTAATTGAGTCAAAGGAAAGTTATGAAGTCTTACAATTACAAAACAACTTAATTCCCAAGGGCCTCATTCCCCTTGAGAAATTATTTGATCAGAATGATGTGTTCAAAGCACCAAGACTACAAGCTATTGAAGAAGAAGTAGAAAGCTGCAATTTAGGATATTCAGTTGTGCCTAAGATAGTCAAGATTTCAAAATTCCTTTCAGCTGATATGAAGACTAAATATGTTGAGATGATGAAAAGATTCATTGATGTTTTTGCATGGAGTTATGCTGACTTGAAACAATATGACTCTTCAATCATACAACATACCATTCCTATTAAGCAGAATGAAAAGCCTTTTAAGCAGAAGTTAAGAAGGATTAATCCTCTTCTAATGCCACTGATTGAAAAAGAAGTGAAAAAGCTCTTCGATGCTAAGATTATTGTTCCAATCAGATTCTCAAATTGGCTTGCTAATTTAGTACCAGTCAGAAAAAAGAATGGAGAGATCAGAATTTGTATAGACTTCAGAAACTTAAACAAAGCTTCATTGAAAGATAATTACCCCCTCCCCAAAATGGATTTCATTCTGCAAAATATTGTTGGTTCACAAAGGATGTCTATGCTTGATGGTTTCTCAGGGTACAATCAGAGTCTTGTTCACCCAGATGATCAGGAGAAAACGGCTTTCACCACACCATGGGGAACATTCATGTATGCAAAGATGCCATTTGGCCTCATGAACGCGGGAGCCACTTTCCAGAGAGCAATGGATATTGCTTTTGCTGAAGAAAAGGATAAATCAGTGGTGGTTTATCTTGATGACATTGTGTTTTTTCAAAAAGGGAAGAAGACCACTTAAAGCACCTTGAAAGGATCCTACTGAAGTGTAGGAGGTTTGGTATTTCTCTAAACCCAACCAAAATTATTTTTGCTTTAACTTCTGGAAAACTGCTTGGTCATATTATTTCTGAAGAAGGAATTAGGATTGATCCTAATAGAGTTAGTGCAATTCAAAAGTTAGATCTACCAAGGAGTAAGAAGGAGATTCAATCCTTTCTTGGGAAAGTAAAATTGGTTAGAAGATTCATTCCCAACTTTGCTGAAGTTGTCAAGAACATAACAAAGATGTTAAAGAAAGGAGTAGATTTCAAATGGACAGTTGAAGCAAAGAAATCATTTGAAGAGATCAAGAAGGCACTCACTCAAGCACCAGTACTTATCAGCCCAGATTTTACCAAGGAGTTCCTTATCTTCACATTCACTTCTGAAGACACAATTGTTGGAGTTTTAATGCAAAAAGGAAGTCAAGGTACTGAACAACCCATTTCTTTCTTTAGCAAGACATTAACAAATGCTGAATTGAAATATAACATCTTAGAGAAACAAGCCTATGTAATGGTGAAAGTAGTTAAGGATTTCAGAATCTATGTTTTGCACTCTCACATTGTTGCCTACGTTCCAAATGTTGTTATAAAAGATATTCTTACACAAGCTGATCCAGATGGAAAAAGGGGAAAGTGGATAGCAAAACTGTTAGAGTATGACATTGAGATCAAACCCACAAAGTTGGTAAAGGGTCAAGGCCTAGATAAATTGTTGACTCAGTCAAATTTGGACTGTATTGATATTAATTTAAGCACAGAGATCTCAGAAATTTCTGAAAATGA
>APFE030085324.1:181901-194266 GCA_000404065.3 Pinus taeda
TTAAACTCCTTTTGCATTTCACAGGGAAGGTCTCCATAGACTTACCTTTTTATCTTTTTCGTAGTTTGAGTAAGATGTCTGATAAGGTACAACTGAGGAAAGAGGATTGTGAAACCTCTTTGTTTCATCATGGTTTGATCAAACTACTGGTTTTAGATGGCCTTCAAAAGGTAAACAGAGATTGGAATTCATTCATTTTTATGGCTGGCTTCAAAAGCCAGACTGGCCTCACTCCTCAACCTGCACGAGATTTTACAATAGCTGAGCTCCAAACAGAAGCAAGAGCTAAAAGAGTTCCAAACTCACAAACAAGGAAACAAGTGAAGCCACTCATCATCCAAGATCAACCTCATCAAGCAACTAAGGGAAAAGCTCATGGTAAAAAGACTGTACCTGAAACAAGCACATCTGAAGTAGCCTCAAAGATAAGAACAAGAAGCCAGATGAATAAGGAAAAAGGTAAAGATATAGTAGTTGAAGAAAGTCCAGTGTCCAAGGGAAGTCTAAATGACTTATTACAGGCTATTGATTTTGAGCAGTCTCAACCAATTCAAATTGAGTTGATACAGTAAGAACAAGAAAGCACCAAGAAATCCAAGGCCTCAAAAAGGCTTAAATTTGATGAGCCAGCTGAAGAGTTTGTTTTTAAACCTTGAAGACCTATGACAAGGAGATTCCAGCAAGTACAGGAAGCACTGCCCAGAAAAGAGGAAACAGGGGAAGGGACACAACGTTGGCAAAAGAAGAACACAAGAAAAACAGTCATTACATCTAAAGAAGACAATATAGCAAACCTGAAGAGCCAATTGGAATCAGCTAAGCATGAGATTGCCAAATTGAAGAAAGCTGCTAGAAGACATGCAGTCATACAAGCAAACTATTATAGAATTAAAACTCTTTGGGAAGAGAATGCAATACACAATTTCGCACCTGGACAGTACTAGCAATCAAAGAAGGCAAGTACATCAGAATGATCAATATGCAACTAAGAGCTGGTAATAAGGTTATGAAAAAACAAATTGAAGATCTGAAGGCGCAGCTAAACTAGCTTAAAGGACCTGCTAAATGAGTTTACATTTCAAGTAAGATTTTGTTTCAAAATTTTTGATAAGTTTGCTTGATCTTATATTTCTGAAGAAATCTAAATCCCTATTCAGCCTTTGGAAAGTGTAAAGAAGTTTTTGGCAATCAAATTACTCGGTTAATAAAGGTCTCAGGTTAAAAACAAGTTTTTTAAACAACTCAGCAGTTTCGTAGCGCGCTACGAAACTGCTGAAGGTGATGATTTCAACTTAAATCAAGCAGTTTTGAAGTTGAAGCGGGAAAAATTTGAAGGACAGTTGTATACAATGAGAACACCTAAAGTTACAACAACCAATCAGAATAGCACAAGTGGAAATAAAGGATTTGAATAAAAAAGTGGCATTTTGTCATATCATAAGAGAATTGAAGCATGCATCAGACAGCTTGAATGCGTTTTCCCTTTTGTTTTCAAAATAGTGGATGACACATCATCAAATCAGGTTTCATAATAGTGGACAACACATCACAACGTGGCCACCGTCATATTTTGAGGGATAACAATTAAAAACCGACTCATGAAGATTTGAAGACCATAAAGCCGAGAAGCAAGGATAGGCTCCCAATTTTTCTAGACAGTGGAGAAGGTACATCATTCAAGGTCAACATGGAGCATTAAACACCCATCTCAACCAAACTGAAAGAGAACCAGATGTCAAAGAAAGGAATCATCTTAATTAAGGCCATTATGCATGTAATATGGAGTTAGAGTCATAGTTGATTTAGATCTCTAAAAAACTCCAGTCAACACTATGTTGTATTTATTAAAGTAGTTAGAGTTTAAGAGTTGTTAGTAATAGAAGTAGTTTTCGAATTCCCCTCATGCTTGAGGAGGAATCTCGATCAGTTAGAATAAGAGCTCTATATATAGCTGAAACAACAAGGTAATCAGGGTTGGAAATTTTATAATAGAAGACTGTTTTGGCTTATGTAAAGACCCATTTTCAGTAATATAAGTTGTCTGCTTTTCTTCTCAGGATTCATGAAGGATTTTTTTGTTCAGAATGTGTGATTTGTTCTATCCTTAATGTCTTTTACAGTTGCATGGATGTGTAATCACTCAGAATTCACTGATTGTGCTCTGATTTCCTGTATGCATTTATGAACTGTGGTTTTATGTGAGTTGTGTTCTGAACATCTAAATGCTAAGTGCCCTGACTTCTATGTAAAGGCAGTATCATTGTTTACTGAAGTATGATTGACTCCATAGGCCCAATGGAAACTTATGTAATGTGTATCCAACCTTCATATTTGTTAATGTTATTCCACAAGAGTTAGCCATCTTATTATTAGTCAAAATCAATAACCCTTTGAGAGAGCCCTCTCAGGCTAAGGAGGCTAAGCCTTAGTCAAAAGATTGGTTTGAAATAGTTACTTAGAGTCAACCTGACCAGCAGCCTATCAGGATCTGATTTTGAGATAACAGTGGGGTTAACATAAAACTTAGGCTAAAGGGGTCTTATGGGTATGGCAGAGTTAATTTTATGAAGCACTAGGGGGGATAAAGACTTAGGACAAGAGGGATTTTATGGGTTTTAGGAAAATTACAAGGGGAAAGTGATTTTTTCCAAGCGGAAAGGGTTTCACACTAAAAAAAGGGGTTTTCGGGTAGAAATTACCTTTGGAGGGTAATTTTCAAGGGAAATGTGTGAAACCAAGGGGAAAAGGTGAAAATGAAGGGAAAAGGGTATTTTATTAGGAAATGATGGGATAATGACGAAATTAGTAAGTATGTAGTGGGGGGTGAAATGAAATAAGGGGAAGTTAACCAAATCAACTTGTGAACATTTTTTCACCTTGATAACTGCTCTTGTACACTGCAACACATGATCAAGCATGATAAATGTGCTTATGCCTCAATCAACTTTGTACTTCTACAACCTTTATTCTACCTACGCTTTACTTATCCTAACATTTTTTCTTCACTTAATTGGGTGCATTGAGGCTAGTAGACCCTTTTCTTTCCTTTTTCTTTTGAAAAGAAAACTATCTAATCCTAACCTTATAACATCCAAGGGCTCAAATTAAACTGATAAGCTCCTTATTATTCTCTACCTAACTACTGATCTGCCAAGATTAAACAATTTGGCTAGATCTTTATTCTCTAACTATAAACATGAAATTTAAAGCATGAACTAGTCAAGATTAAACTATTTGGTTGTCATGGGTTGTGGAATTTATGACACGCTGCACACAACCATTATTTTGTATAATAAAGTAAAATTAGTGGCACTTGGACTTGCACACTTTCAGAGTTTATTACTCTTTCCTTTTCTCTCTAACCTAAAATTTTATTTTTGCCTTCATTTTTTAGAGCATCTATCCTAACATTTTCTTTGATATGGACATATTTATTAAAATATTTCCTAACCTTTTTTGTTCAATATTATTTTTGTCCATATCGTAGCTTAACATTTTTTTGAAAAATATTTTCATTTTGGTTTCTTAAGCAGATTTGAGATCGGTGAAGCTAGGCAAGCTTTTACAAGAGCTGCAAAATCCAGTCTAATTTATTGGAATTCCAGGACAAAGGAAAGGGTAAGGCACTGGGGGTGAGAGTAGAGGTTCAAGAAATTAGACTAGAAATTACAAGCTGAATTGACAAGAGCCTCATTAATGCACCGACCTCGACCCCGACATATTAATAAGAGTTTCACAAGAGCCTCGTTGTTCCCCAATCATTGCAGTAATGGATGTGTTGTCAGGCTTATGCTCCGGTTCTTCGATACGAGAGGTTTACGAAAGTCCTAAGTATAGCCAATGTGTTAGATATCCTAGATAGTGAGCAGAATTCTTACGTGCTAGCGCCTGGGTGAGCCATTAAATGAGTTAGCCAAACCCCCTATTCTTATAAAGGGAGATTCAAGAATGAGTAGTCAGTCACCTTCAAGATAGATCATTTCGAGCTTGCTTAAATATTTGCTCTTCTATGCATCAACATGAGGACAAGGACGAAGAGAAACAAGACCAAGAAATGCAAGATATGGCCGACCCACCAACACCATGCGAGCAATGAGAAAACTTTCAAAAACATTTGGAAACAAAGATCCCTACCTTGCTGCTGGAGACTAATTGATTCTAACTTACCAAAACCAAAAAATGTTACAATAACTTCCAGCTTTAGAAGCTTCGTAACAGAAGTCTGGTAAATGGTTAGGCCGAATGGAGTTGAGGAGGTCAATTTGGGCTCCTTTCCCCTATTAGGATGGAACTAATCCAAGAGATCAGGCCTTCTCCCATGGGAAGAAGAACCATCTTCCCTCTATCCAAGATATACAAACCTCTCTTCTTCCCAAGCACAAGCTAGTCCTAATTAAGTTCTAGTTGGAGTTTTGATTTTGGAGTAATTAACAAGTCACACATAGTTTGTTGCTCTCTAGTTTGTGTTTAAGGAAAAATTGTGAGTTTGGTTTGGTGTGAAGACTGAAGGGAAGAGCCTTGAGACTACCATTTTTAGGGCTATCCATGAGATGCTAGCAGAAGTGTGTGGGAACCCGGATATGTCGGAGGAGAACAACAACATCAAGACATCGATTGTAATCTCTTCTTGAACTAATATAGATGAAACTATCGATTGATTTCCTGCATGAAATGTCATCCCACATATTTATGGCTAAATGTTTATTGACATTAAGTAGGTTGAATGCAATTTGTATGTTATCACATTTGTTGTTTGTTGTTGTTTACTTGTTTCAGGTGTTCGAAGGAAGGAAAGGAAAGATAGCTAGAGCAAGGAAGCAAGATAGTCACCAAGTGGAATAGCGTACTAAGAGGTAGGCCCTCTTATTTGATTCTAGCTTAAGGAGATATTCCATAGATTGTTTGTTTGTGGCTAGACCCGCTCTCTCAGGCTAGAGGAATTGTTTGTGTCCACACTTAGAATTTACCTGCACCACAAGAGGCCTTAGCGAAACTTTTCTTCACTTCCATAAATGTTTCTTTTGCGCATTCTAGAACAAACCCAGACTCCTTTTTCGGTGCTTTGCGAACCCACTCACCTTTTTCAGGATGCTTCCCCTTATCCTCACCAGTCGTCGTTCCACTCCGCAGCACAATATTTACCTTAGGGTCTTCCTCACGAGGCTCATCCCTCATCATCTGTAGAATCTGAGTCAGTTGCTGAGGCTACGGGCCCTTTTCGCATATCTTAGCTAACAATATAAGGCAATCCTCCATTGCATGGCCAAAACGAGTACAATAGTGGCATGACAATCACGTCGGATTTGGAGAGTCTCACGTGTAGTGTCCTGGTCCTCCACAATTGCAACAAATCACCTTCCCTCGACCTCTACCAGGTCCTCCTCCACCTCGGCCTCGTTCGTGCCCCTGATACTCACCTCACATTGCTCCAGCGCCTTGGTCTTAAGGCCGTGTTTCTGCCTACACCCTGTATGCGGGTTTCCTATCCATCATTAATTCGTAACTACGAAAATTACGCTCATCATGTCCCACTGACTGACAGAAGGTGCAGAATAGTTATTATGGTGTCTGTATGAATTTTTTTAGCAAATGGAAATTGTATGTCACATGTTTCCCAACTACGTGACAGATAGCACACCATAGCGTGGGCCCTGTACTTGGCCCTACTACAGCTTCTGGCCTCAGAGGCATTGGCCCCCCTACTACAACATAATTTGTGAACACTGGACAATGATCTTTGTCATGCCCCTGGCTTTTGCACTTTAGGCACCACACTTCTTCGCGCTCCTCTGGAAGAGTTGTTCTGTCTTTTTTTAGACTTTGCATTTCGAGGCAAAGGTTCTACAACTACACATGAATCTGTTGAACCCCCAGATTAGAATCTTGCATCTGTGTCTCATGCAATCTCATTGCAATTTCCAAAGCTTCCGCCTGGGTCCCAATATTCTGTTGTGATAGTGCAACCCTTAGGCGAGGCAAGAGCAAGGTCACAAACCATTTGCGGTGTTGCCCATCAGTTAGATTCATGTTAGACTCACGGATTGTACACTTCAATCTCTTATCCAATTCCTAGGGTGTCTCACCAAGCTTCATCATGACCTTTTTGAATCCCACAATTGATTATGCCTCAGACTTAGGTCTACTAAATTCCTTATTCAGTGTAGTTTGGATATCTGCCAACGTGGATGTTGGATTATCAGTGCAGTACTTAATGTACCAAGTTAGTGCACGGTCCTGCAAAGCACTAACCAACATCTCTTTCTTCATTTGATCATCTATGATACCCTGAGCTTCCCATACACCCTTTGCGATGAACCAAAACTAGTCTGGATCTTCATTTCCCACGCCCTTGAACACAGGTAACTTTACGGAGTTTGCCATGTTGAATGGTGGTGGAGGTGGCGATGGTGTGGGTGAGGGTGTAAGCGGTGGGGTTGAATATGGAGGTGGTTGTTATAGCACCATTTAACACTCTTGATATATATGATTCTTTATTTATGGCCTAGGGCAACCCCTCATTCCAGACTTGGTCCAAATATATAAAAAATAGTGTTTTATTCCCTGTACGCTACTTTGCCATAAGCTAAAAGCATGTACACGCGGGTCAGTCAAAACCCAACCCATGTATATGTATTAAAACACTTTAAAAAGTAAATTTCCTTAATTTTGGGCAGAGTTCACGGGTTTTACCTATTGATTACCTCCTATTTCCCGTGGCCCAACTGTTTCCCAACTATTTCCCAACTAAAAAACTAATTGGGAGAGGTATAAATATACCTCCATGGGAAGGCCTTAAAGGAGAGGGGGAAGAGATAGATTTATTATACTGAGATTATCCTTGATTGAGTCTGACGAATCCCTGTGCCTCATGCACTTCCCCAAGCTTCAAGAAACCCTTGTTTCCTTGATTATAGATATCCTTCCTTTTGCTTGAGATATCATGGTGTTGGTGATGGAAGAAGATTGTTGAAGGCTGAGATAGGATGAATCTAGAGGACAGTTCTATGTGGAGCTAAAGAAATACTCAGGTGAATTCTCTCCATGTTATTTATAGCTTACTGCAATAAAAGAAATGTTGTCTTGTTTATGAAATTAACTATGTCTATGCATCAAATTATGTTTTAATTCATATATGAATGTCGTTTTGATGTATGATCAATCATTTGTTTATATGATATAAAGTCAATTTCGTGAATATGCTTTACTTCTATACTGTTATGTATGTTTGAATTGGATGATTTTCAGGTTTGAAGAACATCGAGAGTTGTAGAGGGTCTGAACCCTGCGGGACCTACTCGAACGAAGGAAATATGGGTACGGTCACTCTTACGTAGTTTGATAATATAAGAATCTTGCCTGAGCTGTTTGAGTATTTCTTGTTGCATTTTGCTTCTGCTCTGTTGGGGTTCTAACCCAAAGCCCTAGGGTTCTTTCACCCGAAAGAGAATTGGCGACTCCACTGGGGATAACAATCTTGTTATTCCTGGTTTGGGTTGTTCATTCTCAATCAGGGTCTAGTCTTTGGTTTGCTTGTGGTTACAGTCTTATTTGGTCTACTAGAGTCCCAGGCCTCAAGTCTGATCTTTTGGATCAGACTTTGTTTTTTATTTTTTCTTGCAAATATTTGTGTACGCTCTTTACCTTGTTTACAGTCATGTATATACGCTTGTTTATGTAAAGTGAACTTGTCTATACGCGAGTTTCCTGTGTTAGGAGCACGTGTGCATGTCTCTGTGTTTGCACACAATCGTGTATACAAATTTTTGCATTGTTTTTACAAATCTTTCATCCCAGATAGATTTTTTGCCTGGCCCTTTCAATCCCTGTGTGGTTAGTTGTTGTCTAAAGAATTTAATTATTCTGCAATCTTACTGTTTCGAAGTATATTCCTCATTGAAATGATTTCGCCTAGGTTTTCTTCTTTAGCAAGTTTGTAATTTGTGTTTTGGCACACAAGACTTCGTCCTCAAGTTCTTGATTGCTCTGGTCCTCCAGAACACAAGATTGTTTTCAGTTTCAGTGTCAAGCCCAGATTTCAAATCTACTTGCTTTTCTCTCCTTTGTTTTGTGGCCTCATAGCTTTTCTCGCTTTTTGAAAGTATTTTGGACGATTTTGGAAGTATTTATTTCCTGGTTTCTTAGTTAGTTTTTCAAACTCTTTGCTGCTATTTGGGTCATTTTGTACAAGTTGAAGTCTTTTTGCTCAAATTTTCGTTCATTTTCAAGTTTGTAACTTGCAAAGACTCCTTGTGCTCTTTTTTCGATCTTTTGAGTTTTAGTAGCATTTTGGTGATTTCAAAAAGTTGTTTTGGTTGCTTCTTTAAAAAATAAAAGATCTCAAAAAAGTTTGTTTTTGTTTTTCTTTTGCTAAGTTTAGTTTATGGTTTCCTTTTGTTGTTGAAAGTGAATTGCGATCTTTTACAATTTGTCCTTCTTGTTTGGAGAGAACTTTGTGTTCAAAATTTGTATCCTCTTTAGTACTTAAGTTGGCTCATTGTTAGTTATAAACAGTTTCTTTTTCTTTTTGAGTGTTATTTAGGATCTTGCATCTCCATTATATCTTGCATTAGGGTAGTCTGCATTGTTAAAGCATTCATAGCCTTTTAGTTTTTGGGTGTGTGAAGTGTGTTTCAAGAAAAGAAGAAAAAAATAACTTTGCTTTGTAGAAGTTTCGTAAAACCCGTATAGAGATCTCTTTTCATCGAAGAAAAAATGAATGCATTCATGTAGTTAGTTTTTCATTGATTTCTATTGCATCATACAAACATCATTGGTTTCACTCCCATCTTTACCCTTGACTTAAAGAATAGCCATTAAAATCAAGCGATTAATTAAAATAAACTAGAAATTTTTGGTTGTCATCAGAATACACCAACAAGTTTAGGTTTATTAAGGCCTTGGATTAGGCGAGAGGAGAGTTAACTCTCCAAGGCCGCTCAAAATTACAAAACATAGAAGTTTATTAATGAGCAAAATCCAATAGCGTTACGGAGACCGGGAAAGCTCCATAACTGGGAGTAAAGCATGAGGGAGAGTGAAAATAAGGATGAGAGATACTCCCTCTCTTACTTGTCAGATCCCACCTCACGACTGTTCTGCCCGGATTCTGATATGAGTTGGTGACCATAGTTACCTATCCTAGGGATCACATAAGTGGCTGTGAAGGGGAATCTCGTGGCACCTGAGGTTTACATTGTATCATGTTCAGCATTACTTCCAGAGGGTACCCATGCGAAGCTTGGGTGCTTGCACCAGCAAAGGCTGTTGTTTGGAGGTCAGCGTAACTACCTCTGATACCTTTGCTAATAGGCCTGGGGTGTAATTACCCCCGTATATTTTCAGAAGTCCCTTGTTATTAACTTTATTGTATTTTTGTGTATGGTCCTCATCACCCGAAGAGGAAATACTCGAAATTTGTTTGATTGCTGATATCGTTAGGCACTTTTTAGTGAGAGTTCTTTGCTCCTAGTCAGCCTAGCTTTATAATTGTTTGAGTCTTTAAGTAGATCTTTTAATAATTCAAAGTGGCTAATCGACCATCTTGATGGTTTAGGAGCCTTCTTGGGCTATTACCTACGAGTCCTGAGCCTTCTCCTAGAAGGCATAGGAGAAATTCTGCCAGTAGTTTTCAACCAGTGGCAGCAGGCGCATTAGAGATTGATCCTCCTCTTGGGGTCATTAATTCACAAGATAGACCTAGCAAGAGTAGAGAGTTAGAGAGGAACACACTAGTTCTTTCTCAAGTACTTTTTCAGTCAGAAGATAATATCGAAGTTGAAGAGCTTTCAAAGTCGGTTGCAGCTCTGAATTCTGCTCTTCCTCATGATCATCTAGATTTTATATTGTACGTTAGAACCCTGACTCATAGGCCTTCGTGCCTAGGTTTACACCCATCTATTCCTTTGATAACCACTGTTGGAAGCATGGCATCTAGGATGAGTGTTCAGAGTGTGTAGACTCCCATATCTGTACAAGGAGGAGGAACTATTTCCATCCCTTCTATTACTCCCAGCACAACTATATTTGGGTCTACTTCCATTCCATCGACGAGTGGAAGTTCTCAGGCTACTGCATCCAGTTTTGGATTTATCCCTGATGGAATGATGTCTCTATAGGTTTTAAACTCGTACAGAAATTACCTACATATGAATTATAAAACACATAAAATAAAAAATGCGAGAGCATAACACATAAAACACATATACACAGATATTTTCCCCTGGATCCCAAAACCGAGACTGCCAGCTTGATTTTTCATTATATTCCTTTCAATGTTACAATACATATTTATACATGTCGAAGCATCCAATACCATGGACCAAAAAACATCGCACCAAAAAGCATGGACCGAAAACCATCGCATCCAAAAACATTTGCGAAAATCATGCACAAAACCATAGGTAGGTCCGCCTAACCTAACATAGGGTCCAAAACCAAAATTTTCCGGGCCGCTGCCCTGGACCACATAGAGTGGGGTTACCTGCACCCCTCAAACCCCCTATCACCCCCCCTCTGTGCAATCGGTGCAACGAAGGGGGGGCTCCGTCCCCCCTCTAGCCCCCCGGTTAACTACATGGGCTAGTTGTGTAAAGAATATAACACAACGCAACATTCTCCCGCTTGTTGTTTTATTTCCACAGGGACCACAAAAGAGATTAGTCATTTATCCATCCTTGTAATGCCCATTGTTTCTCTACACCAAGAGAACTTCCCAGAGCTCACATATTTTGTCAATGCATCTGCAGTATTCTTCAAAGTGTCCACCTTTATCAGCAACACCTTTTTGTCTTCTATCATATCCCTCACAAAGTGATACATCAATGTGCTTTGTCTTTGAATGATATGCAGGGATCTTTGCCAAGATAATTGCACTTTGGCTATCATAGTCTATCCTTATAGCTCCCTGTACTAACCCCACACTTGAACACAATCTCTGCAACCAAATTGCTTCCTTGCTTGCATGAGTGGCTACCATGTATTCTGCCTCTGTAGTTGATAGTGCCACTACATATTGTTTCTTACTCATCCAACTAACCGCACCTCTAAATAGGTTAAACACATACCCACTTGTAGATCTTCTCTGATCCAGATCTCCAGCCCAGTCTGCATCAAAAAAGCCACGAATATCCAAAACTTTGTCCAATCCTGTCTTCCTTGGTAACACAAACCATAATTACTAGGCCACGCAAATACCATAAAACCCGCTTCACTGTTGTCCAATGCTCCTTTCCTGGTTTTTACATAAACTTGCTCAATACTCCCACTGCATGTGCAATGTCTGGTCTAGTACAGACCATTGCATACATCAAGCTATCAACTGCACTTGCATATGAAACACGGGACATGTCCTCTTCCTCTTCTTGTGTCTTGGGATGCTGTTTAATAAATAACTTTACACCTAGAGGAATAGGAACCTTCACCAGTTTACTATCTTGCATATTAAATCTCTGCAATATTGTCTCCACACACTTCCTTTGGTTTAACCAGAGCTTCCTCTTTGTTCGATCTCTTTTAATTTCCATGCTCAAAATATAGTTTACAGCACCAAGATCTTTCATGTCAAATTTGGAGGACAATTGGGTCTTCAAATCCTGGATGATTTCTTTGTCATTTCCAACCAGCAACATATCATCCACATACAAGACCAAATAAATAACACGGTCACCAATTAATTTAAAATACACACAATGATCTGCTTTTTTTCTGGTGAAGCCAAGTCCTTGTATAAATGTATCAAATTTCTGATACCACATCCTTGGTGACTGTTTTAACCCATACAGAGACTTCTTTAACTTGCATACCAGTTATTTCTTACCCTTCACCAAAAAGCCTTTAGGTTACTTCATGTAGATTTCCTCTTCTAGATCCTCGTGAAGAAATGTTGTGTTTGCATCCATCTGTTCTACCTCAAAATCAAAAGTAGCAACAAAAAATAAAAGTAATCTAAAAGAAGTTACCTTGGCAACAAGAGAAAAAATATCAGCAAAATCAATTCCCGACACCTGGGAATAACCTTTTGCTACCAACTGAGCTTTGTATTTATCCACCTTTCCTTCTACATTTGTCTTTTTCTTGAACACCCATTTGCTGCCAATGGGTTTCCTTCCAATTGGTAACTCCACCAGATCCCAAGCCTCATTTTTGTGCAAAGATGCCATTTCATCAACCATGGCCTCTTTCCAAAGTTTTCCATCCTCTGAATCTACTGCTTCTGTTACACTAAAATTTGTCACCATGACTATTTGCAGTTAGTATGGCTCCATCAACAGTCATACTATCCTCCTTGGAAAGCCTCATACCTCTGCTCTCCATGTCAAACTTCAAGAAAGAGAGAAAGTCATTAACAAATCTATTTATCTCTGGGT
>APFE030085328.1:1038-48299 GCA_000404065.3 Pinus taeda
AAGCGACATGCTGTGTATGAGTCAAGGCCTCGCGCTGTCATTATTTCTTTGAATAATTCATTATACAGGATACCGGAGGTAGCCCCACTTACCGCAACATCTTTAATCACTACTAATAAAGGCAGCAAGCTCATCTCACAGACTAGGAAATTCATCTGTATGGTTCACTCCGAAAGTAAGGGGAAGATCGTTGCTACATCCATGACCCCCGCAAAGGGTTCCTCCATGCAGCAGTCGCAACAGAGGGATACAGTCATGACAGAACATAGGAACAACTTCTCCTCACCCACAGGGGTACCACATAAGTTTCTGGTGGGTGACAAAGTTTGGTTACGTCTGCAAAAAGAATGCCTTACAAGAGCCCATCAGAAACTCAGACCACTCCGACATGGTCCTTACACCAGTACCAAGGCCATGGGAAACAATGCTTTGAAGCACAACATTCCTCCATTCCTTCACTTGCATCGAGTGTTCAATGTGGACCATCATCGAGCATGCTTCCCACCATTACTGGACACAAGAGATTGCAGAACAAGTTCAGCAGATGGAGGAACTCAACGCAATAGGGACCGTTGCTTCCTAAGGAGGGAGGAATGATCTAGGTGGATGTTGGTGGCCACCCACCTATCCCATTTGGACCCCCGCAACGGTCTCTTTAAGTTTTTCAGTTTCCGTAATTGTAGCACAATTTACTATTTTTAGCAGTTTTTTTCTGGGTCCTGAACTTCCAGAGCCATTTTGAGGCCCTAAACGACGTTTTTTGGGAAATCTGGGGGCAACATGGGTCCATGGAACAATGCTGCCCTTCCCAAAGTGGTACTTCTCGGATAGATCTTTCTAACAAGCTATCATATGCATCAAACGGAGATCGTATGCCAAAGTTACGACCCCGACAAATTGATGTACCAATTTACCCAAAACGGGGCCCAGAATTTGGCGTTTCATCTTCTAGGGGTAGGTTTTGGAATGTGAAGGGTTTTCCATTGTTTTTCAATAATAAATAGGCCTTCAAGCCTCATTGTAACATATTTTGGAACAGTTCAGAGGCATGTAGCAGCACATCTCTTCTCAGAGATAAGCTACCATTGCCCTAGCTGGTTTATTTCCAATTCTGGTTGTAAGCATATTTCGGTATTTTCCATTAATGAAATGAAGCATTATTTCCACTGCATCTTTTTGTATATGGTTATATCTATATTTTATTGTGTTCCTGTTTAAATCTGGATCATCTGGGGAATACGAAACCTTTCACTCATAGTTCCCCAGTATGGTCACCACTATGTTATCACTTGGATTGAACCTCAAGCTGAAGGAAGGTAATGCTAGGGTAACCACAAAGAACGCTTAGTGAAGTAGCTAGCCCTACTAGGTCGGGAGAGGGCTCTCTCTATAAGGATGATAGCAAAAATTATTGGATCGGGTAAAGGATATTATGCTAGGTATAGTAGCATGAAATTTTTGATTGGATTTTTTAAGGGGTTTTGCTGGATCAAGAGGAGTTCGATAGTTTAGGTCTGGGAAATAAGGTCCGAAATGCAAAGTGTTCTATGTGGAAAGATAGGAATAGGCCTTAGCACTTTAGGGCTTGATGAGATGAGATGTTTAAGACTAGTGAGAAGCTAAGAAGGGCATCTGACAATCATGGATCCTTATTAAATAGTAGAAAACATATCAATGTGAATATTTACCCAAAGCAGAGCAGTGTTGTGATGGATTCTTCCTATCAACTTGAAAACATTCACTAAGAAGTAATGGAATGATTAATAAAACATACAAAACATTCTAACATATTATCACAAAAGAAGAAACTATACTAAAACTCCATACCACATGGATCCCATAAAAATAGTTGCAATTCTTATTAGTCTCCTACCAAACTACTTCAATCAAGGTCTAAGCATCCAACTGAGTCCAACCCTCTAGAATGAGGAAGAAGAAGAATATATAGGCATTGTTTCAACCTCCTTCCATCGTCAGGGGTCGAATTGCCAAGATGAGGAGCTAATCTAACCAACACTGAACAAGAAAACCAGAATATAGACATCTCAAAAACTTGCCTCTAAAAGTGAAAAACTGATTAATTTGGGCTCAAACTTACTCCTAAGCAATAAATCTACCTTATATTACTATTGATCCATCATATTCACAAGCCATGACATAATTTAAATAGGTAAATTATCCACCATGAGAGATAACCCATGATTATAGTCAAAAACTGGAAAAATAGCAACCCTGAGCAAAAATTGTGAAAATCGCAATACCACTAGGCAAAAGTGTAGCGCCACTTTCAAGTAACTTTGTGAGACCTTCCCGCCATCCAAATTTAGTCCATGATAGCTCATTGGAAAGGACTTCAAGTCTACTATCTATAACACCTACATTTCAGCATTTTGATCTCATTTGACCCCTAGAAACATGATTCTCCCAAGGTTGCTTTTGTGTGTCCAAAAAGTGGCAAAAAGGTCATTTTAGGGTGTTTTTTGACCTTTTGGTGGACCAGTTCTACCCCAAAACGTTTGAAACCTGCTAGGGTGCATGTCCTCATCACTAAAAATCCAAAATGGCAAGCCATTTCTTCAATGGTTTCCCATAGGAAAAGTGCAACACTTAAGTAGTTGTTCTGTGTATTGAAATTCAAAATTGCAAATGACAAGATTTGTTTAAAACTTGCCCAAAATTTTTGTGAAGCACCTCCTTCATGTGCTTTCATGAGCCAAGGAGGCTTAAGCTACAATTCTAAGTCTATCCTCCTCTTTCTTTCCTTTCAAGGCCCACGTTAGCCTAGCTTTCATTTTCTTTACCCTCGTGTTGCACATCTTGTTGCAGGTCTTGTAATGATAGGCCATGTGTTTGATCATCTTGTTGTCTCTGTTAGAATTCCATAATAGCTTCATAAGGTGTAGGTTGACTCTCTCAAACCAAGTCTCCCTATCATTTTTAATTTCTTGCTCAATAGGGGTGAAAGTGACTTGTGCTCCTTTGCCACTTTTTCGTTTTGCCTTGAGCACTTACGACTCCTTGAGGACTTGTTTCTCACTCAACTGTTTGTTTTCTTGCTCCAAGTATGTGATGACATACTTAGCCATCTCAAAATTTTCCATCAATGCTTGGACTTGACCCTCCCTTTCTTGTTTGATGATGTCCTTGATGGTTTCTTTGTCCTGAGCCTCTAGGTCACTGATTTCAACTCTGTGACAAGTATAATGCTCCTCCAGATCATCATGCACAGTCAAGTCAAAATCCCTTTCCTCCTCATCATCAAGACTCTGCTTTGACATCTTTTCCTTCCCTTTGTGTAGCTGTTACACCTGTACTTGCTATGCTGAAGAAGAATTAAAAGCCCCTTCCACATCTTGTGGAGCTAGCATTTTCCTATGAGTTTATGAAGAAGGCAAGACCCCTTCCACATCTCATGGAGAAAACACTTGTCTATCTACTACAAATAATCTCCTAGTGACCATCTGATATGTCATGAAAATGGGCACCTAAGTAGTTCTTGTCGCCTTGGCTTCCTCATCTGTTTTCACTGGGTTAGAATGTTCTCCTCTTTCTTCACGCATTGGTGGAGGAATTTAAGGACCCCTGAAGATCTCATGACAGATAAAGGTCTCCAAAGGGATGTTAAGGAAACTAATATGATAAAGCACAATGACCTTTATCAGGGAGTAATGCTAAAGGCTTCTCATCTGCTGAGGGTAAGGCTTCCTTTGGACAATAAGAGCCACCTTCTCAGTATTGCTCAACAAGTAATAAGGGATGTTTAACATCCTCACCTTGGTAAAATGCATGAAGATCCTGATATGATAAGTATACAACCTAGAGAACTGATCCTCACAAGTGAAATACTTCATGATGATTTTCATCATCGGGACATACTTGTTCTCAAGAAACTTGAAAGGAAACAATCTCTTCACTTGATTTCTGTACTGGGATTCAATATAAGTTTCATAATAGTTCTCATCTAGATCCTGGCGCTTGAACCACTTCTCCCGTAAATTAGGGATCCTAGTAGCATCTGCAATAATAGAAGATGAAATGGTGAAAGTTACCACAGCAAGAGCCACCCTGTTGTCATGAAGATCTGCTACAAAAGGTCTAGTGAGCTCTAGGTGATATTGCACTCTCTCAACATGTTCACATAATTCATAGTAGCCAAGCTACCTGAAGCATGTGATATCTAACTCTAAGGCTTGTTGTTCCCTAAGGTTTGATGGATCTTCTCTGATAATCATGCATCCCTTGTGTGGTTTTCTCTTTTGTAGGGCTCTGCTAGCTAATTTATCCTTGCCTGTGTTGTCCTCCTCATAGTCTTGATCTTCCGGGTTCATGTTTACAAGGTTGAGGTGTATGGATATGAGGAAAGAGGGGATCGAAAATGGGCTTGCAACTAGGAAATGAGAAGAAGGGTTTTGTGTCTTGAGCTCTTGGGGAAGAGAGGAAAAAGGGAATGTGAAGGAATAGTAGGAAAGAGGGAAAAGGGATAGGGTGATTTTAGGAGTATAGGGTTGGGTGCTAAGAGGAATAGGAAGGAATTAGGGTTTAGGTATAATTACGGGGAATTTAGTGTTTTGAGATTACAAATGACCAATTATGCTTGTAACTTAGATTTAGCAACACAAAACCAAGATCAAGGACATCTACTTACTTGTAATAATGGAGAAGAAAACAAATTTTAGTTCCGTTGGAATATTTGGAGGTTTTTTATCACTTCTGGGAAAAGCATAGGGCGTTCACTCAGAACCGCAGTGCCATGACAAAAGTGCAGTGTGCATTCATTTTTCTTCTAGAAAAATCAGGGAAAAGCAGAGCACCGGGTGAAAAGTGCAGTGCCTGCCTCCAAAAGCATGGCACTAGTCAGTTTCAGCCAAAAGCGCAACCCCTCTCTGCCAAACATGCAATGCCGAGCTTTTTTCACTCAAACTCACTCAAAATTGCCTTTCATTCATCTCCCTTTCACTTCTTTCTTGGGAAATGAAGATAATGAATTTGAAAATGAAGTATGATGGCTCAAAGAAAAGAATATTTTGATTCTTCACTCGAAAAACCCACTTTTTCAATGGTTCTTGTTTTCCTTTAATGCCTTTATCTTGTTTTGTTTTTGCAGGTGGATAAATGCTCAATTTGACCTTAATTTAGGTAGTGTTTCTTTGCTTAGCTGCAAGGAAAATTGCTCTAGTGTTGCTGACATAAACTATCACATATAGGAACTTAAAATTAGATATGAAATACAAATAAAATAAAATACTATGTTTTCACCTCAAAAACATGTTTTTGAGGTGAAAATTACGTTAGTTTAAAAAGATAATAATTTTAGTAGCTACAACTTACAACCCATCATGCTTGATTTATTGATCATCCTCATACCCTTGCTGACCTTTATTTACACTTTGAAATTAGTTTCTTGACCTTGGCGATGAAACCCTAGACCTAATGAAATCATGCCCTATGACCTAATGAAATGAGCTACAGATTGCTTATGAAACCATAATTGAAGACAATCTGAAGAAGGATCAACAAGTATACTCTATGAGGGAAATATTTTCTAAAGAGAAAACAATCATCAGTGGATCAGTATATCATGACCTAATGGAATGATGTAAAATTTTTAGTATGAAACACCTACTATGAAAATGTAAAGAGTGAGTTTTGATCCCTGATGGAAGTATGCACATACCGACACTAACAGAGACAATATCCCACATAAGACACACACATAGAGACTGATGTTCAAGTATTCAAAGTTGGTGAATTCACTTGCAATGCCTTGACAACACATTGATAATGTTTTGAAGTGATGAAACAATATGTCATGTGTAAATTGTAGCCCAACTAATATTAAGTTGGAAACTCATATTGTAGTACTTGACATTTTATATAATATAATTTGTGGTTGAAATTATTTATAGTTGCAGTTGATATTATTTAGTAGTGTAATTAACATATGTAATTTTGTGTTTTCATATTAGATGAACATGCACATTGTATGTCAATATTTTTTTTTTCATTGCAAAATCATAGTAATTAATCTATGTTGATTATTAATGAATGCAAATGAAATGAATATAAACTACTAAATTAGTCGTTTATATAATGAATATGAAACTAGAAGAAAAATATAATTGGCTACTGCAAATGATAAATTTTTGATTAGAAATGACGAGTAAATTTTACATATATACAACTATTAGTAGTTAATTTACAATATCTTATAACACGACCAACATTTTGGTCATATTTCTTTGGTCATTGAATTAGCTTCAAATGATGAGTGAAATTGGCATATATATGACTATTAGTAGCTAATTTACAGTCTCTTATAACATGACCAACATTTTGGTCATATTTTTTTGGTAATTAATTGGTTTTCTTGGGTGATCATGTAGTAATATATTATGTTGTATATCTGGTTATTAATTGTAGAAAGTAATGACTAAATCATTGACTAAATTAATAACAAAATTTATCACTAAATATACTTCTAAATGATAAAATTGAGACAACCAATTAATGATTAAGATAAAAATGACTAATAGTTGGTCGCATTATAAGATACTATAAATTAACTACTATTGGTCACCAACTGAAAAATAGTCGTTTATATGCAAATTTTAGTCATTTTTTTAGAAACTAATTAGTCATTTTGTACTAGTGAGGTTTTCTATTTTTGGTTAACCCTTGTCAACTAAATCAAGTAGAGTAAGAAGAGGGGGAAAACCTTAAAAAGCATGTCAAAGGTATATATAAATATCCTTCTCTGAAGGGACAACCTCTTCTACTCTCAATAAGTTAGGATCCCTCTTCCACCTCATGAAATAAATAAGTTCCTATGCACACTTCTTTGAAAAGTAGAAAAGATGAGACAAATAAAATAAAAGGAAAAATAAGAAAAAATCTTCCTACATAGAGAAGTAAAGCAAGTAACTTCCCTGGGGTATTATTTAGGCTAACTGGCAGCGCAATGATTCTTGTGTTGCTGAAGTGGCTCCATCGGGGTATAGTCCTGGACTACTAGCATAAAAGGCACACCAGAGATGAAACTAAAACTATTACAACCTGTATTACTTATAAATTTATATATCCCTCATCCCTAATCAAAACAACTTAGTTTGACTTGGCTTGGTATGTGTGATGTCAATAAAGATAATAGTAGGGACTACATCTTTAACTAAAGCTAGTGAATAAGCTATGATAATCAAAGAACTGCAAAATACTTCTAGAAGAATTAGACTCGCATTGCATGAGACAATGTCCATAAAGAGAGTTAGAGTTATACTAGCGTGTTTCCAATGTTGTAGTGGCTAAAAGCACCCTCCAAAATTTTCTCCATGCTTCGTTTCAGAACCTCCCTTCTAAATCACCATAGATCATATTGCACTGATCGAGGTACTTGTGCTTTGATTGAGCCTCATCCATTTCATCTAGGCTTGTGTTTTCTTACCCAGTTTACTGTCTAACCCACAAGACTATCTCTTGACTTAGTTTTCATCAACTTTCGAGTTAACCTTAGAGAACTACGTAATCCTTGAGGGAAACTAGCCTTGCTCTTCGTTATTACACAATCCAAGTTGATACTAAGCCTTCAAATCAATAATTGTGTGGCATTAGATGATAGCTAGCCTTGAGATGGGAATCTGCACAGAGCATGAGAGGACCCCCAGAGCCACTCAACCCAGAAATTGTGCAGAAGCCTTTCAACTCAAAATTTTCTTAGTAAATGAAGCACAGAGTTATCAAGTCACTCACCGAGCTACACAATATTTCTGGGGAATTCATAGGATATTTCCCCAAAAAGGAAAGAAAAATAAAGGGAAAAATACATCCCTAGGAAGTATGGATCTATTTCTAGTTTCCTGAAGGTGGCACATTTCTATCTTTAGAAGTTTCCGCCAATTGTCGCTTTTGTCCTTGATCTCAAGCATATGTGTCATAAATTCGAATATATGCAATTCTATGTAATGGATGACTCTAGAGCTCATTTTTACATTCGATCATGAAGCTTTAACATTCCAAAAAAAAAGTAATTGCGAAATAAGACTGGCAAAGTTTGTTTGTCCCTATGCATCCCTCATCCCTATTTATTCAAATCCTTGGAGATTTGTCCTACAAAATCACTGATCTATCATGATGATGAGCCATGGTGGAGGGCTTGAAACGTTGATTCAATCAAATATGGATGTGAGAACTCCAGAAGAAAACAACACACAAAGCATTGATCGTAGAAGCATCAAAACATCAATTACAAAGGATATGAAGGAGCCTTTGGAGCATTATCATCGCTTTTCTGGGTGAGTTTTACTCTTCATGTCTTTTGTAGTTTTTTCTGTCACATTTTGTGGTTTGGCTTATGAGAGTCCTATTTCGCTTATTTCTTTTAACGACTACTCACACTTTAACATGTTTTAGCTTGTAGAAGTGTTGTTTCAAGTTTTAGATTTCCATTTCCAAGTGTCGCATATGTTTTCCATTTTTGCATGAATGGTCGTCGTTGCGGTGTCTATCTTCACATGCTTCATTTTCCTTCAGCTTAATTGAATATTGAATTTATTTCAGATGCTTTAATCAATTCTTAGTAATATTTGCACTCAACATCAGACCATCCTTCTGATCATCTTCTATACACACTCCCCATGGGCATATATGGGCTCCCCTTCCTAGATCTCATGCTTCACTACATGCACTGTATAAAGAGCTCAAGGCTTCTTCCTTAGCTTCTGGAATTATGTAGAGCCAATCCTAGCATAGCTCCAACTATGCACTGCATAGTTATAGGAGCTAGTCTCCTATCTTGGCCACTAAGAGTATGTAATGCACAATCTCTCCCATGCCCTATCCCAAACTGAATTATGCACTGTGTAATTCCAGTCATCAAGCTTCCACACTAACTGTTGGGATTGCAAAGTGTGGAATTCTAATAGTTATTAAGCCACCCTTGTTAGTCAAAATTGTGCAATCCATCTCATTAGATGCCTTGGTTGCTACTTGATCATGTTGTGAAGTTATATTTTCTAGTGCTAATCTTTTATTTCCATGAATGTCCTTTATTTACCACAGGTACAATAGTTGTGAAGTACATCTCTCGAGCAGTCATTGTACCATAGCACCAAAGACAACATCTTCAAGAGAGAGCACTAGAAGCAGTACTGGGGAAGCAGTTGAGGAAGCACCAGTTAACTTTCCAATATATGCGAACACTCGATTGTTCATAGCAAAGGAGTCAACAATAACATGCAAGGAAGTCCAGTAGGAATGGAAGAAGGCATATATCCATTAAAAGATCGGGGAAAGAGAAAGTTGCTGACAAAATAGTGGGAGAATAAAATCTATAGAGTGAAACAAAATTCAATTTTCATGCAAGAATATTTGGCAGCAGAAGCAGAAAGGAAGCAAAGGACATAAACATCAGACCAGAAGAGATAAAAGTAGAGCTTAAAGGGTATAAAAACTGGGATCGCAGAAAGGAGAATAAGAACTCAAGGAAGAATTGGAGATGAGGAGGAAATGACAAGAAGAGAAGTAGAAATAGGAAGAAGAAAAAAGGCAAGGCACAATGTTGGAGGAAAAAATGACTATACAAGTTGAAGAGTTGGAACAACCAGAAGTAGAGGAGGACATTCATCAAGGAAAGGGTGATAGTGTTAGACACCAGGAAAACTCCAACTGCCATTGCCAAAACTAGCTTGGCCTATGTAAGAGAAATAAGCTCAAATGTTTAGAACCTGATGGCAGAGAATGAACAACTGGCAAGGAACTTGCAGGTTTCCAGGAAAGAAGAAGAACAACTCTAAGCATCGAAGCAGAATGTAGTTTCCACATTAGAAATGATGAAGACTATGATACTCACATATGTACCGACGCTGGGTGATACCATGTGGAAGCTCTATGATAGATTTGTCACTATGCATAAAGAATTTGTCCATGTGCATGGCCTACAAAAATGGACCAAAGAGTTTGTTTAAAATCTCAAGAACATACATGCTACCATCTCCCATGTATAAGAGTGGATAATGTGGTACAAAGGCACCCCGATTGACTTAGCGAAGAAGATGAAGCCACAGGTAGAGTTGGAGAAAGTGAAGGTCTAAATGTTGATCCAAAACTACAAGCAAATCACCCCATTCATTAGGAGCATAAATGCCTCATATGTGTAGTTGTAAAATATTTTGGATGTCATGGTGAGAAAGCACACAATCCCATCAATCGATTCCCTCACCGATGCTAAACCCAAGAACAAATTCCAACTATATAGAGATCGATAAGTATGTTGAGCAGCTAAGACGATAGGCCACCAGGAAATACTTGGAATTGAATGCAGAAAACATGCAGAAGTACGTTGGTGGTTCTATCATGGCTAACACTATGTTGCACATGCTTCAAAATGAGTTGGATAAAGGTTAAAGGACCATATATAGAGATGCGATGGTGGCAAGAGTCTACTATCAGAAGACACCATCAAGCAGTTTGGGGACATCATTACACAATACCAAGTCTAGCATTAATATGTTGCCGATAAGAACCAAGTGGAGGTTGTTGCGTTGGACTTCTCAAAACTTTGGAGTCATAGTGTTTGGTCTTGTTAGGCTATCCCTAGCCTATTTTCTCTTAAATGGGTACATGTGTAAAATGTAATATTATTTGTAAGTATGTTGTAAGTGAAATCACATGTCTCATTAGTGGAATGTTAAAGGTTGTCATGTCATGTAATGAGTTATTTGTAAAGAAGTTGAGTAGGCATGAGGAGAGTGAAAGAGTCACAAAGGGCAATGTCAAGGGTCACCCCACCCTTTGTTACCAATAGAACCTAATAACTCATACAACGGGCTTTTGGGAGCCAAGATTTTGGTTAGGATTAGGCTTAGAAAATGCTTACGATTTGTTGAGTTGCCTTTTTGTCCAGATTTTTTAACGATTTTTATTGAATAATTCTATGTTTGTGCCTAGTGATTTTAATCCTTTCCATGCTATTATGCTATTAGCTAGAGGCATTCAAAGGAACAATTTGTTAGATTAAGAATTCTTCTTGTTTTGTTAATTTGAAGAGTTTTTTGTTTAATAATAGACTCTCTTGGTGGTAGGTGAACAATTCCTATTTTTTGCAGTTGCTGTACCAGAAATTCCTGTACTAAGAAGTGCAAAGATACGAATGTTGTTGGCTTTGATTATGAATGAAACAGGTCACTGTCTACCTACTCTAGAATGGCTTGGCATGGAATTTGACATTCCTCGAGAGAAGCCCTCTATAAGGAAGCTCAATACAGGATTTGTTTCTAATGCTTATTGACATATTTAAGATCCGCAACAGTTAAAAAATGACTGTTATGCCTAAGCAGCAGTGAAGTGGAACCTACACCAACAACTTCACCATGCTTCAAATGTGCTTCACAATCAGATTACAAACTTTGATCAACGCATTAGTATCTCTTTAGCATCATAGAACCACTTCTTTGGTTGAACTAACATAGATGTAGCACTTCCAATTGTTCACTGTAAATTTGACACAGAGCTTGTTTTGAGTTCCATGAAATATCTCCTAGAATTCCTTGTCACTGTAGAAACTATAAAATAACATCATGTCCATGAGTTACAAGAGTTGTGCCAAAATGAGTCTTACAAATATCTTTTTCATCATTCGCAGGAGGAAGGCGACTTATCAGATGTGAAGAGCATTAGATTATAATCGTAATGTGAATGGGGTATGTCATAGAGAAATGAAGCGACAAAACGTTTTAGTCAATCCCCACTCACACCATCTCAAGCTATGTGATTTTGGAAGAGCAAAAGTTCTAGTCAGGAGTAAGATGCCAACTGTTAGCTGAACATCTGATATATATTCAATCTTTGATGTCTTTCTTACCATTTTCTTGCTCACAGACCGCTTCTGGAATGTAACAACAATGATCAGATATATACAAGTAAGAAATTTCTGTATCCATTATTATAGCTCCAAATCTCACTCTTGATATTTGTGATGCTACACTCATGGTGTAGGGCAACCTCTCCTTCCAGACCTAGTCTAGATACTTAAAAAATAGTATTTTACTCCCTATAAATGACATTTCCCTGAGCTAACGCGTGTGTACACGGGTCTGTGTATACCCAACCCACATATATGTATTAGAACACGTTAAAAAAATTAAATCTCCTTAATTTTGGTGGAGATCATGGGATTTTCATGTTGATTACCAGTTAGTGCCCGTGGCCTAACTGTTCCCAACGAATTCCCAACAAAAAAACTACTTTGGGAGAAGTTGAAAAAGGCTTCAATGGGAAGGCCTAAGGAAGAGAGAGTAGAGAGAAAAATGACTATGATGAGATTATCTCTGACAAGGTCTGAAGATCCTTGTGCTTTCAGCACTTCCCCCATTACAGGAAACCCTTGTTTCCTTGAGTTATGGTGTCTTTCCATTGGTTGAGATATCCTTGAGTGAGTTATGGAAGGAGCTTTTTGAACGCTTGAGATTGGACGAATCTGGAGGACAGTTCCGCTTGGAGACTGCAGAAGGAAGACTCAGGTGAAATCATTCCTTTCTGTACTTTAGTTACCTATAATAAAAGAAACACCTGTCTTGTTCCTGATATTAATCTTATTCATGCTTATGATATCAATGTTATGATTTACATATGAATGGTTGTTTCAATTGTATAACTAACTACCTTTCAGTATGCTATGAAGTCGATTTCTTTATGATGCTTGGTCTATATACTATTGTGCTTTCTTGAATTGATTGTTTTGCAGGTTGAAGGATCGAAAGGAACTCCAAGAGGGTTTGGACCCTAGTTGAATCTACCCAAACAAAAGGACCCCTAGGTGCACCTGTCTTCATGCAGTTTATTTCTATTAGCATCATGGCTGTGTGGAATGCTTGCTTTTTCTTGTAGCTACTAGGGTATTGACCCAAGACCCTATGAAACTTTGTCCCTCAACAGAATTGGTGACTCTGTTGGGGACAACAATATTGTTATTCCTAGTTTGGGTTTGTCCAAGCCAAGCAAGGCTCAGCTATTTATTTGCTTGTTGTGACTATGTAGTTTGTTCCTGTAGGAACTTGAACTGTAAGTTTGATCAATTTCTTTAGACCCCTTTCTGTTTTTCCTTGTGATCTATTATATATGCTTCTTTTTTAGTTTGCAGAGGCAGATATACCCAAGTTTCATCAAATGAAACCCACTATATGCATGTTTCCTTGGGATAAATATCGTATATAGGTAGTTGTGCATGGGCACAGACACGTATACTCTGAAATTTTCAATATTTTTCAAATATTTTTGTTTCTGACGATGTCTCTACTAGTCTAAGTCTTTCTTGAACAATTACTTTTCTGTGTTTGTCTTTATTTTTATAGCAAGTTCCTGATTTCAAACTCTCTCCGGTTGTGGAAAGTATTGGTCTTGTTTTGTTTTGTTGCAAGCATCATCATTTTTTCTTAAGCACACAAGATTTCTTTCTAGGAATCTTGGTTGTTCTGGTCTTCCAGGGCAGAAATATTGGTCTCAATCTTCATGGAAAATCTTGTTTTGGTGATCTTTTTCTTTGCATGTTTGCATCTTTGTGGCCATTTACTTTTCTTTCTTTTTGAAAGTTGTTTTGTGACTATTTTGAGATTTGTCTTTCTTGATATTTTTATTGTTGTCATCAAGCTCTTTTGGGCTACTTTTTTATTGTTAAGAGCATCTTGGAACACACTTTTTATTGCATTTTCACCCATTTTGTGTTGTTAACATGCGAAGTGTTTTGTTGCCTATTCTTCGATCATAAAGTTTTAGTCTTAGTCGAAGCACTTTTGAAAAGTCATTTTTGTTTTTGCTTTTGAAGGTAACTTCTTAAAAACTTGGTTTTTGCTTTCTTTGGCCTTGTTTTTATTTAGTTTCCTTCTTGTGAGTGAAAGTGCATTTTTGTTTGTCTTGAAATTTTCTTTTAGTGTTTGGACGAAAATGAGCATTAGCAACTTATATTCTATCTAAACATCTTAATTGGTAATTAGAATTGATAAAAAAGTTACTTTCATCCTTCGATTTAGAGTAGTCTTAGGTTTTGCATCAGCATGTACTCATTGCATTAGGATAAATTTGTACATCTTTTGGGGCATCCATAGTTTTGTTAATTTTTGTGAGTGTGAAGCTTGAGTAAAAGAAAAGAAAAAAAGTCCCTCGGAACCTAGTAGAAATTTCTTTCATCGACGAACAAACGAGTGCATTTGCATATAGTTTTGATTTTATTAATTTCTTTTGCGTCAGAACACCACAAGTTTCATTTCCGCTTATCCCTTGACTTAAGAACAACCCATTTAAAAACAAGCGCTAATTAAAATACACTAGAAATTTTATAATTGTCAATTTAGACACACCAACAAGTCTTAAGATATTTTAGGCCCTTTGATTAGGTGTGTGGAGAGAAAACTCTCCAAGTCCATTTAAACTATCAAACATAGGAGTCTGAATAGTGAGTGCAAATCCAATAGCGTTAGGAAGACCAGGAAAGCTTCAGATCTGGGAGTGAAGCGCGAGGGTTTTTGAAGATAAGGAAGAGAGATACCCCCTCTCCTAATTGTCAAATCCTACCTCACGATTGTTCCACCTGGCTTGTAACATGAGTTGGTAACCTTAGTTTCTTCTCTTAGGGATCAACATAGGTGGCTTTGGAGGGGAATCCCGTGGCATGTGAGGTCAATGTTGTATCACTCTCAACGATACTACTAGAGGGCTCCCTTGCAAAGCTTGGGGGCTTTCACCAGTGCAGGATATTGTTAGGAGGTCAACATAACTTCTTTTGTTGCCTTCGCTGGTAGGACTGGGCCGTCATTATCTCAGACTATCTTCGGAAGGCCCCTTACTTCATTTTATTATATTTTGGTGTTCTGTCCTCATCACCCGGAGCAGAAATACTAGAAAGTTGTTTGACTGGCTAACATCATTTAAGGACCTTTAGTGTGTGCTCTATGCTATTAGTTGGCCTAGCTTTCATTTTTCTTGAGTCTTTAATTATATCTTAATAAAAAATTCAAAGTGGCTGACCGATTGCCTAAACAGTCTCGAAGACATCATGGTCTTTCACCACTAAGTTTAGAGCCTTCTCCTAGAAGGCACAGAGGTAATACTTCCAGTGGGTTTCATCTTGTCGTAGCTGATGCATCGGGGATTGATCCTACTCTCAAGGGAATTAGTGTTTAGAATAGGCCTAGTACCTCCATAGAACTAGAAAGGAACACTCTAGTTCTTTCTTGAGTTGTCTTTCAATCGGAAGATAACATAGATGTAGAAGAACTCCTAGAGTCGTTAGCGGCTCCAAATTCTCCTCTACCTTCTAACCATCCAGATGTATTACAATAAGTTGGGACTTTGACACATAGACCGTCAAGTCCAGGTCATATCACGCACCTATCTTCGATGACCACTACTGGAAGCATAGCTTTTACTACAAGTGCTACAACCATGCAAACTCCAACATCAGTACAAGGGAGAGGAACTATTCCATCCCCTTTGCATCTTTATTTGGGTGTTTTGCTAGCACATCCTTATATGGGTCTATCTCCATTCCTTCTACGAGTGGAAATTCCCAAGCCAATGCTTTTAGTTATGGATTACTCCTGTTTTGCACCCATTCACAGGGTATTCCGTCAATTCCATTTAGTGCCTCCACATCCATGATGGGTTGTTCAGATTCATTTTAGGGTTTTCCTTTTGGAAGTGGTCATATACCACATTCCAACTGGATGTCAGGATCTATGCCTTTTTCTTCTGCAGGACAAGGCAACGATCCCTTTCAAGGTTGGACTAACCCTGCAGTTAGTGGCATGGGAACTGGGAATCAATTTTTCGGCCAACAAGGGAATAGGCCATACTCCACAGTTAGTTCATTTCAAAGTATTCCTCCCTTAGCTTCTACTTGGAATCCTTATCAAATGTTATCGACTCCTTATAATCATTTAGAAGGGAGCTTCGCTGGTTATGCAGGATTTTTGGCCTGTGATGGTCAAACTCTGAGTTTTACTGGATCACAAGGTCTGCCTTTTAGTTCAACTGGTTCTGTTGGCTACTTCAGGAAGCCTGGTTCCTTCTAAAATCGAGGCCAATCTTTTCAGAACTTTGGGAGCTCCGCCTAGTTTGGGTGGAATCCCCAAGGTCCTCCTAGGTTTGCATTTCTAGCAATGTTGGACTTGCCATATCTCACAAAATTAACAAAGGATACAATCAAGTACAATTCGGCCTGACCTTCGGTCCCAACCAAACTGCCTTCAGACATTCTTAAGTTCGAGGGGAAGGGCGGTGAAGACCCGGGTGACCAGGTAACCACATTCCGTTTGTGGTGCTCATTGAATTCCCTTATCGATGACTGAGTTAGGTTGTGAATTTTTCAATGCACATTGACTGGAAATGCGGCCAAGTGGTATATAGAGTTTCGAGGGGGAAGATTTACATCCTTCACCGATTTCACTAATACTTTTCTAAATCATTTCCATTTGCTTGTATGTTATGATGCTAAAATTGAACTTCTGGCTAATTTTCATCACGACACGGGAACTCACATTTTCGATCATATTCAGGAATGGAGATGGAGGAATAGGCTCATTAAAGCTTAAATTTCGCCAAAATACCATCTTGAATGGTTTTTGAAATCTTTACATCCTAAAATCTCTAAGGATGTCTCCCTGTTCGGAGTATACTCTGAGGAGAAAGCTATTTTTAAGGCCCAACAATTAGAATTGATTTACTCTCAGTCTGGGATTCTAAAACAAATCTCGCTAGATGCTCCTTGGAGTAAGGTTGATATAGCCAAGTTGAAGCTAGGTCCCCATGTGGATGGTCTCATTAGATCCGTAGACACAAATAAAGTTAACCTATTGAGCCAATTGCAGTAGTTGTATTTACAAACGGCTTCTAACAATCAGGTCAGATCGTCTAACGCTTCGTCTTCTCAACCCTCTTCGGTTAATGCGATCCAATCTTCCAATGCCAAAGAAAATAATAATTCCAATCGGAAAAGGAAAGGAAGAGGTAAGAAAAAGAGTCCAGACGGGAAGACTGACGCACATAAACCTAGAAATAATACTGGTGGTGGTGGAAATGAGTCTAGAAGGAAAGTCAAGTTTCCATGCAAGCTATGTAGTGGAGACCATTCAACTCATCTTTGCCCAAATATTCAAGATGCTCAGTGCTTGTTAGGGCAGCAACTACTTGCTGGCGCGAGTTCAAATCCTGGTACCTCTGTAAGGGGCAACCAGGAAGGAGAGAAATCATCAAATGTTTTCATGATGAGTTCTAACATCCATATGGCCTCTCAATCACGTGATTACAGTGAAGCTGAAACATTTGAGGACAAAACTGCTCCCAAAAATATAGACCTTCATATTGAGCGACCCCCTGTTGAGACTATACCACAGATACTGAAAGGTTCCACTAAACGTGTGACTATCAATCCTAATGCTAGGGCCACCTAGAATTACTCCATTGTCGAGGATCTGGCTCAGAGTCCATGTGCCATGTCTTCTTTAGAGGTTCTATGTCATGTCCAGCTCAATGAAGTGCTTTGCTTTCAGCAATAGGGGTAGTTGATCCGAATAAGTCTTTAGTGCTCACTTTCAACATGCTTATTGTTAAAAAACCACTCCCCCATCACATGGCTTTTCAAATAAAGTCTACATACCAGAAAATTAACATTTTTCATACCATTATTGATGAAGGAGCTTCAACGTGCATCATGTCGATGTCATGTTCGAAGGCCATTGGATCGACTTCGACTGTTCCTTCACCTACCCTCTTGACTACATTTGATGGGCATTCTCATAAGCTACATGGGATTACCCTGGCCTTTGCCATATGTGTTGGGGGGAAGGTCATCAATATAGAAGTAGAAGTCATTGACGCTAACCTAGGTTACAATCTCCTCTTAGGAAGGAACTAGGTATACAAAATGGATGCCATTGTTTCGACTCTATTTCATGTCATTTTCTTTCCTCATGAGGGGAAAATTATCAAGGTTGATCAATTGGATTATTCTCCAGTTGATCCAAGAGAAACTTTTGATTCTATGATTCCTTTAGTGGATAACCCTCGCCCGCTTACTGATAATCTAGGAGTTGGGATGTATTCTTCATTGATGGGTACATTTGATTTTCCCTCTTTTATTGCTAAAATCAATGTCGTTTCATCACCTAAGGAGTCTTCATGGGAAGAGTTCTTCCGAACGCATTATTTTTCAGACCCTTGGACATTACCTTCACTTATGACCACATTAGATGAAGGACAAGGTGTTGGAGTGGCATTTCCTATGTCTGTAGAAGAGGATAGATATTAGTTTATCGTCAACTTTGTAGACAACGATTATACTCCTTTCTCTGAGGAGGAGCTAGATGGTGATGTGGCTCTAGCCTAGACCCTTGACTCTACCTCCATTATGGACTGCTTACATATGATTTTACCATTCGATGAACCAATCCTAGAAGTAATGATGGGTGTAGATCGACCTTGGGAAAACTTACACCATCGTTCATATTTTCATCCTCTATTGTAGGAAGTAGAATCGAGGCTCTCTGAGTTATTTACTAGTGGTGTTTGTATGATATCAAATCCTTTTGCTCTAGTACACTTTCGTGCCGAGGGTAATATGTTGGCGATTTCAAAAATGATATCTATAAATATCTGTAGGAACCCTAATGTGATCAACAATCTCTTCATCGAAGCCGAATGTTCCCCTCAATAAATTCAAATTTACACTGACCTTTTTAAGGAGTTTCGAGATGTATTCACTTGGTATTATGAATAAATACCTTGCATTGATCCATCCATTGTTCAACATGAGATCAAGACGTATGAAAACGCCAAGCCAATTCATTAGAAGCTTCAGTTAGTTAATCTTAGGAAAGCAAGAAGCATTAAAGCTAAAGTAGAGGAGTTGCTCAAGGCAGGTTTCATATTCCCTGTTCCTCTTATGGATTCGATTTCTAATCCAGTCCCTCTGGATAAAAAGCAAGGAAAATTCCAACTATGCATTGACTTTAGGGTCCTAAATAAATCTTGTCCCAAAGATAATTACCCCATGCCATTTATTAATCAGATTATTGATGAATGTGCAGGTAATGATATTTTCTCCTTCATGGATGGTTTTTTTGGTTATTATCATATGTCTATCTGCTGTGAAAATCAGTATAAGACAACTTTTATATCTCCATGGGGTACTTTTTCATACAGAAAGATGCCTCTTGGTCTCAAAAATGTTGAAGCGACCTTCTAGTGGGCCATGTCATATGCTTTCCATAAAATTAAACATATCATCAAAGCATACTTGGACGATCTAGCTGCTCATTCTCAAAAGAGAACTGATCACCCTAGTCAACTTCGATTAGTTTATGAGCGATGTCGATTTTACAAGATCTCGTTGAATCCCTATACGTGTTCTTTATTGGTTACATCTAGTCGATTATTAGGGTTCATTGTGTCAAATGAAAGGATTTGAGTGGATCCTTTCATGGTAGAGGCAATAATTCAGTTGCCTCCCCTGTCGTCAATTCGACAACTTCAAAGTCTTCAAGAGAAGGCTAACTTCTTAAGAATATTTATAGTGAATTACGTCGAGATCACTAAAGGGTTTATGCATCTACTACGAAAAGGAGTTCCAAATGCATTCGATGCCTTGAAAAAGGCATTAGTCTCTGCCCCACTTTTGAGTCCACCAGATTTTGGTAATGATTTCCCTTTATATCTCGCTGTAGTAGAATCAACTATAGGTATGGTTCTCGTTCACGAAGATGATGCTCTCACTAAGCACATGATTTATTATTTGAGTTGAGGCTTGATAGGTCCTGAACAACACTATTATCCTATTGAGAAGTTGGCTTTGGCAGTTGTCCATGCTGTCTAGCGGCTCCGCCATTATATCTTGCTATGAAAAACTTTTGCCTTGGTGGGAGTCAATCCATTTCAATTTATCCTCAGTAGGCAAGTGATTGAGGGAAAATATTCGATGGATAGTCATTTTACAAGAATTCAATCTTGAGTTCTTGTCCGCCAAATCTAAGAAATCTATGGTTTTTATGGAGTTAATTCCGAGCTACCTTGTGGAGAGGATACTGTGTATGAGGAAATTTTTCTCGATGAGCACTTATTCCTCATCTCTTTGCTTGACCCTTGGTATGGAGATATCATTGTCTATCTCCAGACTACGAAGTTTCCCTCTACTTTCTATAAGGATGAAAGCTGAAAATTACGTCACCTGGCCAAGAACTATGTCATCATTAGTGATACGTTATATCATCGAGGGGTTGATTCAATCCTTCGGCATTGTTTAACCCTAGAGGAAGCAAAGTCAATGCTCAATGATTGCCACAGTGGAGCTTGTGGTGGTCATCATTCAAGGCTTGGTACAACCTAGCATATCTTGCGTGCTGACTATTTTTGGCCTATTCTCTTCAAAGATTATTTCGAAGCATTCAAACGCTGTCACCCCTGTCAAATTTATACTCAGAAGATGCACACACATCCAACTCCTCTTTTTCCCATTGTCACTGTCGGTCCTTTTACTAAGTGGGGTATTGATTTTACAACCTGTAATCAGCCTTCAGTAGCAAATCACAAGTACATTATCATGGCTGTAGACTACTTCACAAAGTGGGTTGAGGCCATGCCCAGTTATAAAAATGATAGTGAAATAGTGGCATTGTTCCTTTTTAATGAGATTATCTCAAGGTTGGGTATCTTGAGAGAGATTGTCACGGACCATGGTAGTCATTTCAATAACCAACTAATGTCTGAATTGGCTCTTAAATTGGGTTTCTGATAGGAGCACTCATCTCCATGTTATCCTTAGGCCAATGGACAGGTTGACGCAGTGAATAAATCCCTTAAGACGATCCTAAAAAGGATGATCGACAAAAACTAGTCCAATTGACATATTATATTGTATCCAGCTCTTTAGGCATACTGAACCTCCGTAAAGACTGCTACAGGTTTTACACCTTTTCAGTTAGCTTATGGGACATAATCTATCTTTCCTATTGAATGTGAGATTCCATCTCTTAAGTTAGTTGTTGAGTTCCTTCCAGAGACCTCTAGTCTCGAAGAGCACCTCCTTCATTTGGAACATCTCGATGAGCAGCGTCGAGATGCTGCCACAATCAATGAGGCTCATAAGAAAAGGGCTAAAACGAAGTATGATAAAGTTGTCCATCCTCGAGTGTTTTCTAAAGGCGACCTTGTCTCGGTCTATGACCAAGATAAGGATGCCTTGGTGGCAAGCAAGTTTAAGCCTATTTGGTATGGCCCCTTTATAATTAAACAAGTTTTAGAAAAAGGGGCATATGATTTAATCGATTTTGAAGGAAACAAGTTGGCAGAGCCCCGAAATGGGATCTACCTCAAGAAGTAATTTACTTAAGTAGCAGCTAGGCAATGGCTTCTTTGTACATTTTGTATGTTTGTACATATCTCATCGGGAGTTTTTTTTGATATCGACACTCTTGGTCTGCTGTGGCAGGCACCGATGAATGACTTGGCCTATTTTGGATTCACTGATGGTACTAGTCGTCACACTCGAAACCTCGCTTCCGCAGCCTGGGTAATCTACTATCCAACTAGTCAGTTGATGGTGTCAAAGGGAGTATGCATTGGTCCCGCTTCAAATAATATGGCTAAGTACATTGCCATCATTATTTTACTATCCAAAGCAATTTCTTATGAAATCGCTTCATTAGTAGTCTATATTGATTCACAATTGATAGTGTCACAATTGAATAACATTTATCAGGTAAGGGATCCGTGTTTATATCGTCAGTGTTTAAGGGTGAGGCTGTTGCAAATATCATTTACTTACATTAATTATTTTCACATTCGAAGATATCATAATTGCTTAGCTGATTCTATTGCTAATCAAGCATTACACTAGCACATCATTCATTCATCATAATAAAATCAAGCATCAAAAATTCAAACTGTATATATATAATAAAATATATCGAGTGTACATAAGTGTGTCCAAAATAATATACAAAAATTGGGACTCAAATGCCCATAATCATTTCTAGTACATCTAATGCCTCGGCTCAGGATGAGTGATTAAGTATGCCACTACTACTTTGGCCACATGCCTAAGAGTGCAAACCCAATCTTGTGGCATGCCAACCACATGATGCTACATGTCTGTAGGGAGATCCTCTATAGCCTCCATCGGTACTCACTGAGTTAGTCTCAACAAGTGCCGCTGAACTGTATGTAGAAGTCACTCTGTGTCCACAACCATCTCTTTGGCTCCTCAGCTGCGACATCCATGCCGTGGGAACCCATCTAGTCGCACTAACCCAATATCTGGAATATTATCATCATATTAGTAATTATTATATTTAAAGAATCATAAAATGAGAAAAACATTTACTTATATTGCCCCATGCTGCGGTTAGTGGTAGAGATAGATTTGGATCTCCTTGGAAGTCCAGCCTAGCATAAGGGTAGTTGTCTACGATAATGATCTACTACTCCCACCAGGAGAGGAGGTCTTCATCCAAAGTAGTCCGTGGAATGTCCCCGCCTCCTAGTCATTTCATCAAGTCAGGCCGGCTGCCCATTCTTGGATCTTGTGGGGTGTTGATCGAAACAGATACTCTAGGATGGAGTTTTGGGACACTCTCAAAGAAGAAAGAGCACAAAATAGTTCCATACCTGAAGTTTTTGGTCTGTCGCTTCTTGATGGAAGTAAGTTGGCTCTTCAGGTAGGAGAGAAGAGGAATACACCAGTCAAATACGATGGTGAGATAGTCTACCACCAAGATCATGGCTAGCCATGAAGCCTGGTGTAAAGAAGATGATCTATTCACTTTGGATGTAGTAAACAGGATGATCCTCAATGCTAAACTCTCCACATGCTTGATTGGAATCTGACTTCCAACCTTTTCTGTATGACTCAAGCAGTATATATCCACGTAATCCTCAATAGAGAGATTGCCTTGTGATCTACCCGTGGAATGTACTACCTCTCCCCTCCGAGAAAGGCCTATGATGAAATAAATATCATTAACCTCTATCTTGAGGGGCATTTGATCAACCATAAATGAGTCATCCTCGATGCTCCAGTAGTGAATGAGCATTTCAAGCATGCGAATGTTTGCTTTCATGTTTGGCATTATAAAGAAATTTAGCAAACCACATCCTCTTAAGGCGTCCAGGGCATTAGGATTGTTCATAACCTCATCATCCACTAAGGCATTCTCTCTCTCTCCAAGTTACTCGCATCCTAGAGAAAAAAAATTTGGACTGTTAGATTTTTGTTTTGAAGTTTTCGCATCGTATATGCTAGTCCGTTTCATACACAGTCGCATCTAGGGACTGCATATACGCAAGTTGCTCATAACCAACTCGCGTATACTCCGCGACAATTTTTTGACAATAATTCAACGGTGAAACTTGAATTAAAAATTCTAAAACCAGTCACAATCGAATGCAAGATAAGTTTAAGGGTTACCTAGTGATTTTGGGAAGATTTGAATGGTTGAATTTGGCGAATGGAAATGCTTGCTCCTTTTGCTTCACTCCTTTGCTCTCAAATCAAACGGTGATAATGGTTAGTCGAAAAGCTATTTTGTAAGCTTTGAAAATGTCAATTTTTTTCAAAACTTGATTTGGTTTCATCTCATGTAACCTTTAGCCTCGGATCTTGGAATGTCAAGAATGGTTTGATTTTTAGGACATTTTGGACGCTATTTCGACAGTTTCGTGACGGTTCCATGATTGTTGATCCGTCATGGCAGGTATCATTTTCTCACTAGTATATAGTTTAGGGAAGCCATTTTTTCTGTTGCACTATGCATAATAGCCTCCATTTGTCGATATACTTGCCATAGGGTCGATCCCATCATGTTATGGTTCATAGACCATATTCACTCGCCGATTTTTAAATCATGACACTATGGTAGAGCCATCCTTTTCATGGGCATCGTAGTTAGCACCTCACTAACATTTGTTGTCCATGTTTATTTGATCTGAGTAGGCTCGGGAGTCCTCTGTAGTCCTGCCATAACTTATGAAATGAAGACTCATTTCTCTTTTCTTCTTCGCTTTATTTTGGCCTTATATCCTAGAGGATCCTTTGTATTGAGTTGTACTACTGCATTTCATTTTGACCATTTGCACCTTTTGGCCTTGAGCCGACTTCACTTGGACTCGCGTTTAAGCCAACTTTTAACCATGCCGACTACAAAATCAAACTTGCATGCCCTTGACTTCTACAACTTGACACACCTTGACCCATGGAAGGAACACACCTTTGAGTGTCTTTGACTAGTTTTCACCTCCCTACATTAAGCATAGGATTATTCCAATCCTAGGAACTAGATCATCTATTTCACCAACACTCATTATTTCCACTGTACTATAGCATTCTGTTATTCTTTTTCTAGCTTAAGGAAAAAGAGAAAAAAAATTATATATTCCAAAAAGATCTGGAATGAGACAATATTTCCATTTATTGTTGATAGCTATAGTCAGTCGTGTTGCCCTTGAACAAAGCATTAAAAACAAATCCTCCTCCATTTAGGCAGGATTTAGTTCAACTTAGGTACACCTTAACCTTCTTATTGAATTATTTCTCCCCTGATTGGTTATCTCTTCCAATCATACGGAGGGTTCGTTCATGCCTCCTACATCGCAAACTTATATAGAGTCATCATATGCTGCCCCATAGTCACATTGAGCCATGTTTTTGTTCAATGGAAGCTAGCCTAAGTTGGCCTCTCTACGGTGTCTCTTGACTCATTTTTCAGTCGGTCATCCCTAGTTGTTAGTGTCTTGTCTATCATCACATCAGTTATATTGGTCCCTTACTCATGTTGTTTTTAGAAGGTCTCCATTGACTTCTTGTTGGCGGGACTTGTCCTTATCGACGATGACATCTTTCTCTAAGGACAGGCCTAGAGCCACACCCTGGCCCTATTTTCATCATTGATAGGTCACCATGTGCTCAACATCGGTCAGTATCATGGGTCTTTGACTGAGTGGTTTCCCTTGTATTCGACATTAGCTTACATTATCACACATTGGGATTCGTGCAGTACCTTGGTTTCTATTTGACCCTATTAGTGGATACCTCACCTATGTGTTAGCTTTCATTATTGGTTTGTTCAGAGGGTTTTTGTCGTGTGCTAGCCACATTTTGTGTACGTTAGAAATGTGCTTTGATCGAGTTACTACATATTTTTTCATCTGTTTCTCTCAACATTATTGGCCTACAGGTTACACTCACGCTAAATTGATGAAGGATGCCTTAATGCCTTCCTTCTAGTGGATCTTTCCCTATCGACTACGACTCATTGCTCTGGGGCAAAGATCTAGAGTCCATTTGGCAGTACTTTTGGGTTTGTATTCATTAGTGGCAGATCCTTTGCTATCGGAAATGGGAAACCATCATTGTCTCCTGATTGATAGATTCTTAAGGAGTTTAACTCCAGCTCATCTATTCACACTTGATAGATTGTATTGGGTACCTTGACTCTTGTGTTTGTTAACACTATAGATCAATGACTGGTAATCAAATGATTTCTCACATGTTCGACCTCATATCATTTATTCCCATGGTGTAAGAATGTACCACAACAGTCGGTGAAGACCTCAAGTTGCATTAGCATTCATTGGTTCACTTGACAGTTGCTCCTGCTACAACTAGTTGATACCACTCCACCTTATATGTTGCAGTCATTCATGGCGACATTCAATATGCTGGCACCTCAGTTTGTAGTGTAGTACCATCTTACTCCATCATGTTGATTTGGTACTTTTGTGATCAGTCATTGATATCAGTGATCCGCTTCATCTTTCAACATCATTGATAGCCTTATATGTGATATTCAGACATGTACTTGTTCGATCATGATCTGATTATCCATTATGTATTTTCCAGTCTTTTATACTTTTATACTTAGTGGATCCACTTGTATTGGATATGTGGACATGCTTTACATTCTCTGAGCATGGGTATGACCGCCTCAGACAATGTTTCTTTCTAATATCATTTTGTGGCTTGATAGGTTGAACTCTGGTGAAATCCTCGTCAGTTTTTGATAGGTTTCCTTTCCATGCACTTACGTAATACATTTCGGCCATCATGTACCCCTTTTGACATCATATATTAGGGGGCATCTATTATAGATCCAAATCTCACTCTTGATGTTTGTGATGTTGCACTCATGGCCTAGAGAAAACCCTCCTTCCAGACCTGGTCCAAAGACTTAAAAAATAGTGTTTTACTCCCTATACGTAACATTGCCCTAAGCTAAACGCGTGTGTACGCAGGTATGTGTATACCCAACCCACGTATATGTGTTAAAACACTTAAAAAAAATAAATCTCCTTAATTTCGGGTGGAGATCACAGGATTTACCTGTTGATTACCTGTTAGTGCCCGTGGCCCAACTGTTCCCAACGAATTCCCAATTAAAAAACTACTTTTGGAGAAGTATAAAAAGTCTTCAATGGGAAGGCCTAAGGAGGAGAATAGCGAGAAAAATCACTCTACTAAGATTAACCTTGACCAAGTCTGAAGATCCTTGTGCTTTCAGCACTTCCCCCATTACAGGAATCCCTTCTTTCCTTGAGTTATGATGTCTTTCCATTAGTTGAGATATCCTTGAGTGGGTTATCGAAGGAGCTTGTTGAAGGCTTGAGATTGGATGGATCTGGAGGACGGTTCCACTTGGATCCTGTAGAAGGAAGACTTAGGTGAAATCATTCCTTTTTGTACTTTAGTTATCTATAATAAAAGAAACACTTGTCTTGTTCTTGATATTAATCTTCTTCATGCTTATGATATCAATGTTATGATTTACATATGAATGGTTGTTTCAATTGTATAGCTAACTACCTTTCAATATGCTATGAAGTTGATTTATTTATGATGCTTGGTCTATATATTGCTCTGCTTTCTTGAATTGATTGTTTTGCAGGTTGAAGGATCGAAAGGAACTCCAAGAGGGTTTGGACCCTGGTTGGATCTACCCAAAAAAAGGACCCCCAGGTGCACCTCTCTTCATGTAGCTTGTTTATATTAGCATGATGGCTATGTGGAATGCTTGGTTTTCTTTGTAGATAACCCACAATCTGCTAGGGTATTGGCCCAAGACCCTAGGGGACATTTTCCCTCAGCATCCACTACAGTACAAGATTCTTCTCCGGATCTAAACTACAAGGCAACCTTCTCCAATGCAGACTTATAGCTTGGAAATAAATGATCCTAATAAAAATCTCGATCATTTGAAAAGAGATTTTGGGGATGAATTGGTGTGTGTTCAGCAATAAAATAGAGAAAATTTATAAAAAATTGTTCCTCTAATATACGAGTCCGAAGTTGAGATTTATGCGCAAGAATTGGAGTTATTATATTCTTGTTTTCTTACCTCAAGAATCCTCATTGGTGGAAATGCAACACCTTCGCAATGGTTAATATATATATATATACATATTATTATATATATATATAATATATAATATATATATATATAGATATATGGTGGTGGTGGTGTAGTGGATCCCTTGGCCATCAAGAAAGTCCAATCCATCATGGATAAATGTCAAGAACAGGGACAATTGCTCGAGCCTGGCCTCGAGAGCATAGTTTCTCTTTTAATGCACATTGTTTGCACCAAATCAATCGAGTCAGGGATAAAATCTGAGGACATCTTTGGAGGCCATCAAGCCACTAACATAATCATCTATACCTTGGTCACAGTCTGTGATTATAAGACCCTATTGATGTTTTCTCCTCACTAGGTGTCTGATTTGGAGCTTCTAGTGTCTCTGCTAGAGAAATGACATGACGTGACAATGGTTTTGGGCTCCAAACGACAAGGAAGCATCGAGGAAATGGAGACCAAGTGTACTATGCTTCTCTATATTTTGATTCAAGTATTTATTTTGTTTGACCTATTGTCAGTGGATACAACTTTGGCATAATCAAGTTCTTCAGTTAAAGATGTGCCTCTATCATTGGTTGGCAGGATAATGGGGTATTGTAGAGGAAAGGATGAAACAAGTCCAAGCACGAAAACAATGGATGATTTCTAGAGATATTATATTTGTTTGTAAGACTAGAGGCATTGCTTCCCTCTATTGGATGCAGAGCATACATTGGAAATAAAACTTCTTTATTCCAAGATTAAAATATATACATCTAGAAGATATCTGAACCCAATAAAAACTGGATCTCCTTGTTCTGGTTCTAAATTAGCTTTAAGGACTATTCTAAACTTATATGTATGGATCCAAGTTATTGGGCAGCACTATTGTTATAAGCATGGGCTGCGTACTAGGATCTACACTGGGGTGTGTGGGGGGAGAGAAATTTATTCTATACATCGCATTTTTCATAGAACAGGGGATCGATTTTGATTCTGCAGGGAAGGAGGAGCATGCATTCCCAGTGGGATGATCCCTGGAGGGGACCACAAGAGACCAACATTGAGTTGTTTAGCATTTATGTAATTTTATTTTAGTAACAATATGATTATGTACTTAATCTATATTTCCCATATTTTTTTAGTTTCTAAAGATGGCATTTTGATTCAGCTACTACAGAACTAGAAAGCTTGGTAGTTCGACCTATCAGCTAGTTCATTTCCTAGATTTCTTAGGGTTTATGTATTTCCCTACAATTTATTTCCTGCTCGTGTGATTCATTTGACTATGTTTCACTTCCTGAATTGTGTGCTGTGATTTAAATTTTGTTCGACAACTTCACTTTTCAGATTTCCTTTATGCTTTGATATTTAATTGCACAGGTTTGACTAATGAATTTAATTCCATTGTTATTTAGAATTCATCTCTGTTCAAGTAGTTAAATTAAGGATATAATACAATTAGAAAGTTCTTCTTTGTGTTTCTTATTTTTCTATGTTTAGTTTATTTTATAACAAAACATATTTCTAGTTTGCATGGATTCAAAATGGGGTTAAAAATCGTATAAGAGCAATAAGGTTTTCATTTGATTTGCTATTCATATTTTTTGGCACTTATAAGAAATTTAAATCATTACACAGAATTTCGAGAAAACAACACTTATTTAAATATCAAGATTGACATAAGTGAAGTGTCCAACAACACTCTTGAATATATCCTTGCTCCATGATTTAAATTCTAGATTGAATACTATGATGCTCATATCATTCGTTTCCAGGACCATTCAAAAGAATCATTTCATGATTTTCTTAATTACAAATTTTAAAATAGTCAAAGAAATTTTTTTTCATGCTTTGCGGTATAGTAGTAGTATCTTGAGAAGCTTTTCATTCTTTATTTCCCGCATAGACTATTAATTTGTAGTTTGTTTATTTCGGAATGTCTCCTTTATTTTCATGAATGATTTCCTTTTCGAATTTTTTTTAAGATTTTGATTTTACAAATCCCTAAGGTCATGTTATAACATATATTATGCTACATTTCTAAGTCTTACGACCCTAGATTGACAATTTAAATGTTGGTGTAAATCTCACATTTATAGCTTCCAACATTTTGGTGTCGATGCCGAGGAGGCATTGTAGGATAAGGCCTCATTATTTGTTATTTTCTTTCTCAATTTAATTTTTAGATTAATGAGATTCTTCTTACTTTTTCAACCATACTAACCGATACTTCTAGAAATCTCGCAGGCTAGGTTTTCTTTACAGTAAATGATTGATTTTATTTATTGCAAAGTGTGGTTGTTTTCTTTACTACAATTAAGATTAACTGATTTATTTTTTTCCTCTTTTACCATCGTAGGGAAACTAGAGGGCAGAGATGATGATAAGACATGAGTGAAGAGCCACACATCCGCTTTTGTTTGGGTCACTGCAAAACCTGGTTGTCTAAGTAAACAAAGATTTCAAGTTTGGTGCTAACAAGACTTTCCAGCTAGCAAGGAAATGTCAAGAAGTGTGATTCTATTCCAAGAATTATCTCAAATTCTAGTAGAAGCTGGGGTCTCTACTACATACAAAGATCACATTTTGGCATCAATCAGAGAAAGGTCTATTCCTCTGGAATAGAAGATTCATCAAGATCTGGAAGTTCTCCCTAAGGACATTGAGAAGTTGTGAATGATGCATGATGAGTAGAAGCCATTATAAGCAGAACATATATCTGATCCGACCTGCACATTAGAGGATAAACAAGGAAATGTGGAGGATTTGCATGATGCATTGGATGTTTCCCATGAATCAAGTAACCAAGAGTATATGGATCCCATAGAATCTTGGTTCCAGGTGACTGTCAGTATCCACTCCTCTGTTACCATTCGGAAATTTGTAGCATCACATTAGTTAGTGAACATGGTACCTCATGTTCCTATATTTTCTCATATATACTTTTTAAATTTGAACATGAGTAGGATTATCCTCTTGCTACGCACATGGATGAGTTGTAAGTACTCCTATACTTAAAAAGGGGTCTTCCACTTCTTAAGATAGAATAGGGCAGAAAAATAAATTAATAAAGTTTTTATAATAATGCTATTAGGGTTTTGAATTTCAAAGAATTTCCACTGAAACTGCTTTTGATCCATATTAGCTGCTAACACTCACATATGTGACAAATCTTGTCGAGTATGATTCGATCAAATACCTCATGATTCTACAAATGTGACCATGATTAATCACTCTAATGAGTTGTCATCTAAGATATATATTTTTTAGTTTTTCTTAGAAGGTACTGTAGGAGAGCCCCCTATGGTGGACCGCTCTTGTAAAAGATCATAATGAGTTTTTCATGAGAACACTAGCAATATTAGCTCAAAGAATATTTCAGTCATTATCTCAGATATTTTTGATAACTCTTTAGGGTAGAGGAACTAAATGGTAATGAGTAGTCATTAATAATGTTTCATGCCATCCCGTACTCTTGAGTAGCTTTGTCTCCCCACTTATTAATTAAACATTAAGGTTAATCATAATCAGAGTTTACAAAGGATTTAGGGGAGGATAAGGTCTCATGATGAGTAAAACTACCATGATCATGAGACATAACATGCATGACATTACTGTTGTTGGTCTCCAAGCCAATGTAATGGATTTCAACCAAAAATCTAGAAGACATGAGGCCTCATCAAAACTCGTCCTATTCATCAATGATGCTTCTTGTGAGTCGAACTTCCATCAGTTGGTTACGGAGCCAGGATAATGGCCTTCATCTAAAATTCAAATAAGCTAATTCTAAATCTATATTTGGTAAGTGGGACACATTCATTTCGATGGGATAAAGGACATCCCTAACGAGGTTATAGACACATGCGGGAAGTAGGGCCATGTTTATGGTATTAAATTTAATTGCATCCTAATATTAGCTTGGTTGTCCTACTCTTTCCCTTAAACTCATCATTTCAATTCTTGGACAATGGCTTTAAGATGATTTAAACATGATTCTTTGAGTTCTATTTTTCAAAAATCAGGAATATTTTATGATGTGGTACCCTTAGTGAAGGTAATTCTTTATACTAATTAAGGAGAAATTCAGTTTTGCATCTAGATGACAATGAAATTTAGAATGTTCAATAAAGAGTTTTCTTATTGGTCCAGGAAAGTGTCATAATGCTCAATTTTTATTTCGCTTTTTTGGTATCCTAACTCACTTTAATATTCATGGTAATTAGAGTGATGAATTACTCAGTGATGACTACTCACAAGGTGTTGATTTACAATAATGTGTATTTGTTGTGGTTTCCTCTAAATATGTGCTACATAGTCTAGGTACTAGATTGCTATAGTAGGTGTGGAACCTTGTGGCAGTCTTCTTGAAATTGCACCTTTTTCGCAAAAAAATCATTTTTATTATAAGACTCGGGGAGAAATAAAACAAGCAGTTCATTTGGAACAACACATTAGGTATGTGCAATACTTTTTTCTCCATAATGTCTACTTTCTGTACATGATCTCGTTACATTCCTGTAATCGATACTTTCATTAGAGTTGTAACATGGTTTTAGCTGGCATTTTAATAGTTATGTTGCAGGCTAATGAATGCTTTGAAATACCATGTATCTCAGAATAAAAACAAGTGGTTCATTTTGAACAACACATTAGGTACGTGTAATACTTTTTTCTCTATAATGTCTACTTTTTGTACCTGATCTTGTTACATTCCTCCAATCGATACTTTCATTAGAGTTGTAACATGGTTTTAGCTGGCATTTCAATAGTTATGTTGCAAGCTAATGAATCCTTTAAAATACCATGTATCTTCCTCTTTACTTGATAAAACTTTTGCTAACACTCTTATCGGCAAGCATAGTTTGGTCTTTCATGATTTTATAATCTAATGGTTTGTCTTGGATGAGGACGTGCAAGAAAATTGCCATGGGGGGTTGTTGAGATGCCATTTTGTCCAAATTATTTACTATTTTTATCGAATAATTCTATGCTTGTCCCTCGTTCTTTTAATACTTTCTATGCTATTATGTTGTTAGGTAGAGGCATTTAGAGGAAAAAGTTGTTGAATTAAGAATTATTCTTGTTTAGTTAATCTGAGGATTTTTTTGTTTAATAATGTCAATAATAATATGCTCTCTTAGTGGAAGGTGAACAATTCCTATTTTTTTGCAGTTCTTGTACAACCAGTTAATATACCAGAAATTCATGTACTAAGTAGTGCAAAGATAGTAATGGTGTTGGCTTTGAATATGCACTAAACAGGGTGTTGTCTGCCTGGTCTAGAAAGGCTTAGCATGTACATTGACATTCCCGAGGATATGCCCTCTACAAGGAAGCTTGATACATGATTTGTCTCTAATTCTTGTTGACAGATTTAATATCCACAATAGCTAAACAATTACTGTAATGCTCAGGCGAAAGTGAAGTGGAACCCACATTAGCAACTTCACCATTCTTGAAATGTGCTTCATAATCAGATTACAAACTTTTCTCGGTGCATTAGTCTCTCTTTAGCATCATAGGACCACTTCCTTGGTTGAACTAACACAAAAGTAGCAGTTCCAATTATTGATTCTGAATTTGACACAGATCTTGTTTTGAATTTCGTGAAACCTCTCCTAGAACTACTTATCACTCCAAAAACTATAAAATACCAGGATTTTTGTGAGTTATAAGAGTTGTGACAATAGGAGACTTACAAATACAATTTTCATCATCTGAGGAGGAAGGTGATTTATCAAATATGGAGGGAATTAGCTTATACTCATAATCTGATTCGAGAATGTCATAAAGAAATCACAAGGCAGAAACGTTTGGTCAATCCCCACTCACAACACCTCAATCTATGTGATTTTGGATGAGGCAAAGTTTTGGTCAGGAGTAAGATGCCAATTGTTAGCTACACATCTAATATATATTTAGTCTTTGATGTTGTTATTACCATTTTCTTACTCGTAGACCTATTTTGGAATGTAACAAAAATGCTCAGATATATACAAGTAAGAAATTGACACATCCATTGTAGTCTAAGATTCTTTTTAGGATCCAAAATACAAGCCAATCTTCTCCAATGTGGGCTTATAACTTGGCAATCAATGATCCTAATAAAAAGATCAATCATTTGAAAAGAGATTTAGAGGATGAATTGGTGTGTGTTCAATCAAAAAACAAAGAAGGTTTATAGAAAACAACTCCTCTAACTTACGAGTCCCAAGATGAGATTTGCGCGCAAGGATTTGAGTTATGGATATTCTTGATTTCTTGCCTCAAGAACCTCATTTGTAGAAATGCAGCACCTAAGCAATGGTTTAATATATTATATATATATATATATATATTATATATATATATATATATAGTAATATTGGCAGTGGAGTAGATCTCTCAGCCATCAAGAAAGTCCAATCCATTATGGACAAATATCAAGAACAAGGACAACTCCTCGAGGCCCCACCCCAAGAGCATAGTTTCTCTATTAGTGCACATTGTTTGCACCAAAAATTTAAAGTGATGGATAAAATTAGAGGAAGTTTTGGAGGTCATCAAGCCGCTATGCATAATTATATATAGTTTTATCATAGACTTTAATTACAAGACCATGTTGAAGTTTTCTTGTCACCAGGTGGCCGATTTGGAGCTTGCGGTGTCTCTACTAGAGAAATTCCATGACGTGACAACGATATTGAGCTCCATATGACAAGAAATCACCATGGAAATGGAGACCAAGTGTACTATGCTTCTCTGGTTTTCAATTCTAGTCTTTATTCTGTTTTATCTATTGCTGGTGGAGACATCTTTGGCAAAAGTAGGTTCTTCAGTTAAAGGTGCCCCTCTACCATTGGTTGAGAGGATAATGGGTCACTATAGAAGGAAATATGCAATATGTCTAAGCACGAAAACAACAAATGATTTTTGAATTTATTCTAATTGTTCGTAAGACTGGAGGCATTGCTTCCTTCTATCAGATGAGGAGCATACGGTGGAAATAAAACTGCTTTATTTGAATATTAAAATATATCCATCCACCAAATATTTGAACTCAGTAAAGATAAGATTTCCTTGTTTTGGTTCCAAAATAGTTTTAACGACTATTCTAAACTTGTATGTATGGATTTGAGTAATTGGGCAACATTGTTGTTATAAACATGGGTTGGGTACTGGGATCTAGACTGGCGGGGGGGAGAAAATTGTATTCTATACATCACATTATTGCATTCCCAATGGGATGATCCCTAAAGGGGACCACAGGAGCCCATCACTAATTTGTTTAGCATTTATGTAATTTAATTTCAGTAACAATATGATTTTGTACTTAATTTATATTTCTCAGTTTTTTTTAATTTTCTGAAGATGGTGTTTTGATTTAGCTAAGTAGAACCAGCGAGCTAGTCAATTGGCCCCATCCGCTAGTTCATTGTGTAGATTGGTTGCGATTTATTTAGTTCACTCCATTTTATTTCCTGCTCATGTGATTTATTTGACTATTTGATTTCATGAATTGTGTGTTGTGATTTAAATTCTCTTCTGCAGCTTTTTTTTCCACATTTCCTTTATGTTTGGATATTTAATTGCAGATGTTTGATTAGTGAATTTAATGCCATTGTTATTTAGAGTTCATCTTTGTTAAAGTAGTTAGATTAAGAATAGAATACAATTAGCAAGCACTTCTTTGTGTTTCTCATTTTTCCCGTTCAATTTATTTTATAAGAAAACATATTTATAGTCTGTAGGGATTCAACACGGGGATAAAAATTGTATAAGAGAAATAAGATTTTCATTTGATTTTCTATTCATATTGTTTGGCACTTATAACCAATTTAAATCATTACATGGAATTTTAAGAAAACTTATTTAAATATCAAGATTAGCATAAGTAAAGTGTCCAATAACACTCTTAAAGATATCATCTCTCCATGATTTAAATTATGGATCGAATACTACCATGCACATATGATTGCTTTTCAACATCATTCGAAAGAAGCATATAATGATTTCCATAAGTACAAATTTAAAAATAGTTGAATGTAAATTTTCTTCATGCTTTCTAGAATAGCAGTGGTCCCTTAAGAAGCTTTACATTCTTTATTTCCCGCCTGATAATTTGCAGTGTGTTTACTTTGGAATGTCTCCTTTCTTTTCCTGAATGACTTCTTTTTCAAATTGTTTTTAAGATTTTGATTTTAAAAATCCCTTAGGTCATCTCCTAACATACATTCTGCTACATCCCTAAGTCTTATTTTGTGCTACATCTCTAAGTCTTATGACCTTGGATTGGCAATTTAAATGTTGGTGTAAATATCGCATTTATACCTCCCAACATTTTCACACCGTTTCCAGTGAGGAGTTGTAGAATAAGGCCTCATGATTTGTTATGTTATTTTTTTTTCGCAATCAAATTTTTAGATTAATGATATTCCCCTTGCTCGCTGAAGCATACTGGATGGTATTGCCAAAAATTTCATAGGACAATTTTTCTTTACTACAAATGAGTGATTTTCTTTACTGCAAAGTGTGGTTTTTTTCTTTACCGGAATTAAGATTAATTGGTTTATATAGGAGGGAAACTAGATGGTGAAGATGACAGTAATACGTCAATGAAGAGCCATGCATCCCCTTTTGTTTAGGTCACTCCAAAGTTTGGTTGTGTGAGTAAATTAAAATTTCAAGTTTGGTGCTAACACGACTTTCCAACTAGCAAGGAAATTTCAGGAAGTTTCATGCTATTCCAAGAATTATCTCAAATTCTAGCAGAAGTTGGGGTCTCTATTTCACAAAAAGATCACATTTTGGCATCAATCAGAGAAATGTCTATTCATATGGAAGATAAGATTCATGAAGATCTGAAAGATCTTCCTAAGGAGAACGAGAAGTTATGGATCATGCATGATGAGGAGAAGCCATTAGAAGAAGAACATATATCTGATCTGGCATGCACTTTAGAGGATAAACAAGGAAATGTGAATGATTTGGATGATGCATTCGATGTTTCCCATGAATCAAGTAACAAAGAGTCTATGGATCCCATATAATCCTAGCTCCAAATGAATTTCAGTATCCACTACTCCTTTATCATTTGGACATTTGTATCATTGTGTCAGTTAGTGCAGCTCGTACCTCATGTTCTGGTATTTTCTCATATATGCTTTTGAAATTTGAAAATGAGTAGGATTATCCTCTTGTTACGCACATGGACGTATTGGAAGTACTCCTATAATTAAAAATGAGTCTTCCGCTCTTATGGTAGAATAGGGTAGAAGAATAAATTAATAAAGCTGTTATAATAATGCTATTAGGGTTTTGACTTTCAAAGCATTGCCACTAAAACTGCATTTGATCCATATTAGTTGTTAACACACACATCTATGACAAATCTTGTTGAGTATGATTCACTCTAATACCTCATGATTCTGCAAAAATAGCCATGATTAATCACTCTAATGAGCTTTTTTCTAAGATATCTATTTTTCAGTTTCTCTTAGAAGGTACTACTATAGAGCCCCCTATGGTGGACCACTCTTGTAAAAGATCATAATGAGTTTTTCATGAGAACAATAGAATTATTAACTCAAAGAATCTTTCAATCATTATCTGGGATATTTTTAATAAGTCTTTAGGGTAGAGGAACTATCCACTAATGATCAATCTTTAAAATGTTTTCCCTCCCTCCCATACTCTTAAGGAGTAGATCTGTCTCCCCACTTATTAATTAACCTTTAAGGATAATCATAATCAAAGTTTACAATAGATTTAGAGTAGGATAGGAGGTCTCGTGATGACTCAACCTACCAGGATCATGAGACATAACATGCATGACATTGTTGTTGCTCGTCACCAAGTGAGAGTAATGGCTTTCAGCCAAAACGTTGAAAGACAGGAGATCTCATCACGAGTTTGCTTGTTCATCCATGATGATTCTTGTGAGTAGCACTACCATGAGTTGGTTACCAAGCCAGGATAGCGACCTTCATATAAAAGTCAAATAAGTTAACTTTTAATATATATATAGTAAGTGGGACACTAGAATTTCAATAGGTTAAAAGACATCTTTACGAAAGTTATAGACACCCATGGGTAGCAAGGCCATATCTGTGGTATTAAAGTTAATTTCATACTAAGATTTAATTGGTTTTCTTTCTCTTTTCCTTAAACTCCCATTTTAATTCTTGGACAATGGTTTTAAGACAATTTAAACATGATTCTTTGAGTTCTAGTTTTCAGAAACCAGGAATCTTTATGATGTGGTACCCTGACTGAAGGTAATTCTTTGTGCTCATTAAGGATAAATTCAGTTTTGCATCTAGATGACAATGAAATTTAGAATATTCAATAGAGAGGTTGCTAATTGGTCTAGGAAAGTGTCATAATGCTCAATTTTTATTTCCCTTTTGTTGGTATCATAACTCACTTTAATTTTCATGGTAATTAGAGTGATGAATGACTTGAATGACTACTCAGAAGGTGTTGATTGAAAACCATGTTTATCCATTGCAGTTGTCTGTAAATACATACTACATAATATAGGTACAATATTTCTATAGTAGGTGCTGAATCTTGTGGTAGCTTTCTTGAAATTACACATTTTTCGCAAAAACTTGAATTTTATTATAAGACTTTGGGCAAAAACAAAACAGGGAATTCATTTGGAATAAGACATCAAGTATGTCCAATACTGTTTTCTCCATAATTTCTAGTTTCTATACATGATCTTGTTACATTTCTGCAATCGGTACTTTGATTAGATTTGTAACATGGTTTTAGTTGGCATTGTAATAGTTATGTTGTAGGCTAATGAATGATTTAAATTACTAGCCATCTTCATCTTTACTTGCTCAAATTTTTGCAAACACTCTTATCGAGAAGCGTAGTTTGATCTTTCATGATTTTATAATTTAATGGTTTGGATTTCACGAGGACATGCAAGAATAGCAACGTGTGAGGGATGTTGAGTTACCTTTTTGTCCAGAGTTTTTACAATTTTTGTCGAATAATTCTATGTTTGTGCTTGGTGTTGTTAATATTTTCTATGCTATTATGCTATTAGCTAGAGGCATTCAGAGGAAAAAGTTGTTGATAGGAATTATTCTTGTTTAGTTAATTTCAAAAGTGTTTTTTTTTAATAATGTCAATAATAATAGGGTCTCTTAGTTGCAGGTGAGAAATTCCTATTTTTTTGTAGAACCTATACCAATAGTTCTTGTACTAGCAATTCCTATACTAAGAACTGGAAAGATACTAATGTTGTTGGCTTTGATTATGCACTAAATAGATTGGTGTCTTCCTACTCTCGAATGGCTTGGAATGGAATTTGACATTCCTCAGGAGATACCCTCTATAAGAAAACTTGATACAAGATTTGTCTCTAATGCTTGTTGACAGATTTAAGATCCACAACAGTGAAGTGGAACCCGGAGAAACAGCTTCACCATGCTTCAAATGTGCTTAACAATCAAATTACAAACTTTTCCAGGCGCATTAGTAGTTCTTTAGCATCACACAGTGACTTCTTTGGTTGAACTAACACAGAAGTTATAGTTCTAATTTTTGACATTGAATTTGACATAGATTTTGTTTTGAATTCCATGAGACCTCTCCTAGAATTGCTTGTCACTCCAGAAACTATAAAATACTAGCTTGTCTGTGTGTTACAAGAGTTGTGCCAAAAGGAGTCTTACAAATACCGTTTTCATCATTTTCAGGAGGAAGGTTACTTATTAGATGTGCAGAGCATTAGTTTATACTCACTATGCGATTGGGTTATGTCACAGAGACATCAGGTAACAAAACCTTTTGGTCAATCCCCACTCTCACCAGCTCAAGATATGTGATTTTAGAAGAACCGAAGTTTTGGTTAGGAGTAAGATGCCAACTATTAATTGTACATCTAATATATATTTAGTCTTGGATTTTGTGCTTACCATTTTCTTGCTCGCAAACCTCTTCTAGTGTGTAATAAAATTTCTCAGATATATACAAGTAATAATTGCCACATCCATTGCAGTACAACATTCTTCTCAGGATTCAAACTACAAGGCAGTGTTCTCCAATGTAGGTGTATAAATTGGAAATAGATGATATTGATAAAAATATCGATCATTTGAAATGAGATTTTGATGATGAATTGGTGTGTGTCCAACTACAAAACATAGAAGGTTTATAGAAAATAGTTCCTCTAACGTACAAGTCCAAAGTTGAGATTTGTGTGCAACGATTGGAGTTATGATATTCTTGATTTCTTGCCTCAAGAATCATCATTGGCGAAAATGCAACACCCACACAATGGTGTGTATAATATATATATATTATATATATAATATATAATATAATATATATATATATATATATAGTTGCAGTGCAAGGGATCTCTCAGCCATCAAGAAGGTCCAATCCATTATGGATAAATATCAATAACAGGGATAGTTGGTCAAGCCTCACCTCAAGAGAATAGATTCTCCTTTAATGCACATTATTCGCACCAAAACGATCAAGTCAAGGATAAAATTCGAGGACATTTTGGACATTATCAAACGCTATGCATAATCATCAATACTTTTCTCACAGTTTGCGGTTAGAATACCGTGTTGAAGTTTTCTACTCACAAGGTGTCCGATTTTTGTTAAAATTGTAATTTCAACCACGCATCATTTGAATGGGCCTGGATTTAATACGCCCAAACCACCAAAGTAAAACCATAAACCCCTGGTAAGTTTCTCGGAACCGCTTTTGCGTGAAGTGGTTTTCGTACATAGGCGCTCCAAGAAAGTTCAAGTGTTGACGCGTGGCTGAGGCGTGACATCACCCTCTGACAATTTCTTGGAAGGTAAATGTTGATTAAAAAGGTTCTTCCAATATCTCCTCTACCATCCGATCTGCTCCATCGCTCTCCACCATCGATTGCTCCAAGCTGCATACAGCCAACATTAAAAGCTTGGCGTGGAGTAAAATCAAGTTTCATTTTGACCATACCTTCATTAAAGAATTGTCATATGCGTAGGTGGATTTTTAATTCTTTTTACGGCATGTATGGGCGTGAATTAAATAATGGCATGGGTAATGTCATATAGTTTTAATTTTATTTCTTTTTAATTATTCACGGCGTAAGTTTGTTTTTACAGAACAAGTAAAACATTTTTTTTTGGTCAATTTGGTAAGTGGGAAATGAAAACGCACAGCAGTGTGAAGAAGTGAAGAAGAAAACCAGGGGAAGCATGTATAAAAAAAAACCATGAATTGTTTCACACAGCAGTGAAAAGGGAAAAGTAAGTTTTGCTGAATATGTAATTTTTCACACAGCAGTGTATTGATCCTTTTATTTCTTTTACAATAGTAAATCCTCGTAATCTTTGTTTTCACACAGCAGTGAATGTAAATGAAATTTTTACACACAGTGGTGTAAAAATTTCAAAGGAGACAGAGTAATTTTGTTGAAATGTTTTGGTGAATCCCTCTGAGTGAAAGAGGATGAATATGTATCAGTGAATTTGTTTTAATGAATAGAAATCCTTTGGTGGTGCAATACTCTATTCTCAGTTAATTTTTTTTAAAAGCCTTCCTGTGCACAAAAGATCTTGGAGTAAAGAAAACAGAGCATTGCCTCTGTGTGCTTGAATTGTTTGTTTTTGGGATTTTGCCAGAAAAATCCCCAACAGTGGTATCAGAGCAGGCTTACGCTCTTTGAAGGCGACAAAGAAGCTGAAGGGAGGAGTCTTTTGTTGCAGCAGTAGATCTTCTCTAGCAGAGTGAAGGCTCAGTCAAGAAAATACTCAGGTATTTCACAAAGTTTTTTATGTGTTGCTGAAGAAGCAGTCAGTTGTTTTAAAATACACAGTCAAGAAATTGAAGCATAACTAAGGATGCAAGGAATGGCCAGCACAAGCACTGGTATGGGTATGTTTAACACCCAGCTCCCACAGTTTAATGGGAAAAACTATGACTATTGGGCAATAACCATGAGATCCCTGTTTGCCTGTCAAGATTTATGGGAATTAGTTCAATATGGTTTTGAAGAACCAGCAGATGAAAATGAGTTCAATAGATTAACTCCAGCAGAGAAGGATCTACTGAAGAGCAATAGGAAGAAGGACTCAAAAGCCCTTGTATTTTTGTATCAAAGAGTAGACCAGAGTGTGTTTCCAAGGATAGCAGCAGCCAAGACATCCAAAGAATCATGGAAAACTCTCAAAGCAGCCTATCAAGGCATGGAAAAAGTGAAGACAACAAAACTACAATTGCTAAGGAGAGATTTTGAGAATCTGTGCATGAAGGAGTCAGACAACATTGACTCATTCTTCACACATGTAATTGGTCTGATCACATAGATGAGGACTCATGGAGAAACCATTGAAGAAAGGAGGATTGTGGAGAAAATATTTAGGGTCTTACCCTCAAAGTTTGATGCTATTGTCACCACCATTGAAGAGACAAAGGATCTCTCAAACTTTTCAGTTGATGAGCTACATGCATCACTGATAACACATGAGCAGAGATTGAGTAGGAATGGAAGCTCATCTCTAGAACAAGCCTTTAAGACCCAGATGTCCTTTGGAAGAGGAAGAGGTCAAGGCAGAGGAAATAAGAGAGGAAGAGGTAGAAGATAGAACAGAGGTGGAAGGAACAGTCCAGCAAATGCTCAAGGAAGAGGCAGCAATTCAAATCAGAATGAAGGCCAAGGCAGTGGCCAACAAAGAGAACAACATCATGCTCAAGGACAAAGGTATGAAAAATCCAATGTTCAATGCTATTATTGTAAAAAATATGGGCATTATGCCAGTGAATGTAGGAAGAAGCAGCATGATATGAGTAATAGACAAAATGCAAATGTTACTAGAGAGAACATCAGCCAAAATAATGTATTGTTAGCTTGTAACATGGCTGAAACAAATAGTGAAGACATATGGTTTTTAGACTCAGGTTGCAGCAACCATATGACAGGAAATATAGCTCTCTTTTTTGCCCTAGATAAAAATATGAAATCAGAAGTCACACTAGGAACTGATAGCAAAATTTTTGTTATGGGAAAAGGGGAGGTAAAAATATTTACAAAGCAAGGAGAAAGGAAAACCATAGCAGATGTCTATTATGTCCCTGGAATGAGATGTAACCTCTTGAGTATTGGACAGCTTGTTCAAAAGGGTTACAATGTTTTCTTTGTGAATGATGTGTGTACCATCATGGATATAGCACCCAGCAAATGATGCATTGCTGAAGTGAAGATGACAAGGAACAGGATGTTCCCTCTCAGGATCAGGGCAGATTTGAAAAACAAAAATGAAATTGCAGTAGTTACCCAAGAGGCCTTCCAAAGCGTGCCAAAGGATGAAAATTGGTTGTGGCACTTGAGATTTGGACATCTACATTTTGGAGGTCTAAACTTGTTAAGAAGAAAAGGAATGGTGAAAGGATTACCATTGATAGAGAAACCGGACAGCCTATGTGAAGGTTGCATTTTGGGGAAACAACATAGAGAAAGTTTCCCATCAGGTAAAAACATAAGGGCAAAGGCACCCTTAGAGATCATCCACTCAGATTTATGTGGACCGATGCAAGATCCATCATTAGCAGGCAGCCAATATTTCCTAACTTTTATTGATGACTTTACAAGAAAAACTTGGGTATATTTCCTTAAAAACAAAAGTGAAGTGTTTGAGAAATTCCGAAATTTCGAGGCACTTGTGGAAAACCAAAGCGGGCTGCACATTAAAGTTTTGAGAACTGATAGAGGAGGTAAGTATATCTCTAAGGAATTCCTAAGATTTTGCAGAGAAAATGGAATTCACAAACAATTTACAGCTAGGTACACCCCACAGCAAAATGGAGTTGCTGAAAGGAAGAACAGGACCATCATGGATATGGCGAGGAGCATGTTGAAGGCAAAGCATTTTGCCAAATGATTATTGGGCTGAAGCTGTAAATTGTGCAACATATATTTTGAACAGGTGTCCTACAAAAGCAGTGTTGAACAGAGTGCCAGAAGAAGCATGGAGTGGGACAAAGCAAGGAGTCACCCAGATGAGAGTTTTTGGATGTGTGGCCTATGCACACATTCTAGATCAACTAAGGAGGAAGTTGGACAGAAAAGGGGAGAAATGTATCTTCATTGGATACAGTGAGGAATCCAAAGCCTACAGGTTGTATATCCCATCTACCAAGAAGTTTTTCATCAGCAGACATGTTCAATTCATTGAAGAGGAAGCTTGGGATGGAAGCATAGAGAAAACAGTGAATGTTAAAAACTGTTTGTCTCATGATGAAGATGATGAGGAGGTGGCTGAAATGCATCCCCAAATAGTAGCCAACACAAGGACACCAAGGGACACCATTGAGGATAAATGAGAGTGATTCTCCAAGCACACCACAAGGAGGAAATTCAAGTGCGTCTTCAAGCACTTGCACACCAAATGAAAGAGGTAAGAAGTTTAGAAATCTAAGTGATATTTATGATGAAGGAGTGAATTCCTTATTTGCCTTGTTTTGTCATGTTGATGATCCTATTCATTTCGAGGATGCAATTAAAGATAAGAAATGGATAGAAGCTATGGATGAGGAGATGAATGCCATAGAAAGAAACAAAACATGGGATTTGGTTGAGCTACAAAAAGGCAAAGAAGTCATTGGAGTGAAATGGGTTTACAAGACCAAGAGCAATGCTGAAAGCAAGATAGAAAGGCACAAGGCAAGGCTGGTTGTCAAAGGGTACAAGCAGCAGTATGGGAGAGATTATGAGGAGACTTTTGCACCGGTTGCAAGAATGGAAACCGTGAGAGCAGTGCTGTCCATAGCAGCACAAAACAAATGGAAAGCCTACCAAATGGACGTGAAGTCAGCATTCCTAAATGGAGTGTTAAAGGAAGAGGTTTATGTTGAACAGCCTCTAGGCTATGAGAAGAAAGGTGAAGAGCACAAAGTGTGCAAATTGAAGAAAGCTCTTTATGGGCTGAAGCAAGCGCAAAGAGCATGGTACAGCAGAATAGATTCATATCTATTGGATAATGAATTCGACAACTGTGAAGGAGAACCCACCGTCTACATCAAAGAAAAAGATGGTAAAATTTTAATTGTTGTCTTATATGTTGATGATGTTATTTTCACAGGTAATGATGATCAGCTCATTAAGAATTTTAAATCAGTCATGAAAGAGGAATTTGAAATGACTGACATGGGTTTCTTGAGATACTTCTTAGGCATAGAAGTAGATCAAAATGAAAAAGGAATTTTTATCTCATAGGCAAGATATGTAAATCAAATATTGAGCAGATTTAACATGCAAGAATGCAAAGCAGCGATCACTCCCACAGTAATGGGATTAAAACTCAACAGAGAGGAAAGCAGCAAGGATTTTGATCCTAGTTTGTACAAGAGTATTGTAGGCAGCCTTATGTATTTAACAGCAACTAGGCCTGACATTATGTATGCTGTTAGTTTAATTTCCAGATTCATGGAGAGGCTAAAGGAGGTACATTGGCAAGTAGCAAAAAGAATTTTGGGGTATGTCAAAGGTACCAAAATGTTTGGAAGTTTATATAATGTCTTAGAACATTCAGATTTGGTAGGATACACTGATAGTGATTGGGCTGGAAGTGTTGATGATCGGAAAAGCACTTCTAGTTATGTTTTCCATATGGGTTCAGGAGCCATTTCATGGGCTTCTAAGAAGCAGTCCATTGTAGCATTGTCTACAGTAGAGGCTGAATATGTGGCAGCGACAGTAGCAGCATGTCAAGCAGTTTGGATGAGAAGGATGTTGAGGAGCTTAGGCCAAGAGCAGGCAAAAACGACAATGATTTTTTGTGACAATAGCTCAGCTATTGCATTGTCAAAGAATTCAGTGTTTCATAAGAGAACGAAACACATTGATACATGATTTCACTACATCAGAGAATTGGTGAACAATGGAGAAATTGTCCTAGAACATTGTAGGACTCAAGAACAGGTTGCAGACATCTTGACAAAGCCACTGGATCAGAAAATCTTTGAATTTTTGAGGAAGTGTCTAGGTATGACCGAATGCCCAACAGTTGAAATTAAATGGGAGTGTTGAAAATGTAATTTCAACGCAGCTGTACCAACCGCCGAAACCACATTAGCAAAACCATAAAACCGCCGGTAAGTTTCTCGGGACCGCTTTTGCGTGAAGTGGTTTTCGTACATAGGCGCTCCGAGAAGATATAGTGCTGACGCGTCGCTGAGGCGTGACATCACCCTCTGACAATTTCTCGGAAGGTAAATGTCGGTTAAAACCCTCTGACAATTTCTCGGAAGGTAAATGTCAGTTAAAAATGGTCATCCGATATCTCCTCCATCGTCCGATCTGCTTCATCGTTCTCCACCATTGATTGCTCAAAGCTGCATACGAACCTGCAACCTGACATTGCGTAAATTTTTTGGTTGACCGCCCACGTAAAGAGATTAATGTGATTTAATGTAGTTCGTAGAATGTTGGTAGGAGTTTTATTTTTTCCATAGTTACGGAAGTATGGGTAATTTAAAATAGGCATGGGTATAGGTAATTGTTTTTAAAATTTTAATGTTTTTTTACGGGAGTATGGTCATATACGCAATGTAATTTTTTTTGGTTTTGTAGTTGCATACACATAGTATGTGTTATGTTTTGTTTTGTGTTGACCATTCTGTAATGAAGCAGTAGAACGCACAGCAGTGCAGGAGCGAAGGCGAAGATGAAATGAAATAGAACAGAGCATGTAATGGCTTGTGTGCTGGAAGTTTTTTTTGTAATATGCAAAGTGCATAATGTGATTTTTACATTTACAACAGTAAATGTAAAAGCCATTTTTATAGCAGTAAATGTGAATGTAGATTTTACACAGCAGTGTATAAATCAAATTGAAAAAGGAGACAGAGTAATTTCTTTTGAAATGTTTTTTTGGTGAATTCCTCTGAGTGAAAGAGGAATATGTATCAGTGAATTTGTTTTAATGAATAGAAATCTTTTATGGTGGTGCAATACTATGTTCTCAGTGATTTTTTTTTAAGCTTCCCTGTGCACAAAAGATCCTGGAGTAAAGGAAACAGAGCATTGCCTCTGTGTGCTTGAATTTTTGTTTGTTTTTGGGATTTTCCCAGAAAAATCCCCAACTGTTCTTAAGATTTCCATTAAACTTGGGAGTTATTTACAAAACAATATTCTGATTTGACCTAAAGAGGCCAACACTGTAATCAAGATTACCATTGAACAGCTGAGCGATTGACATTGACGCTACACCGACCAACATGGAAACAATGTTATTTAGATTACTATTGAACAAGTGTAAACCTTTGAATAATTATCTCCATCTCATTGATAGTTATATCGGAAAAGATAAACCTTCCAAATAGTCGGGGAAGAGAGACCAGTTGCTGCAACTTATTGGTTGAATACCCTAGCAGTCCCCTTTTGGTGGGAACACCAGCGTCAACACCAACAGCAAGATCAAATTATTAAAGCTGAAAATTAACTAGACTGAGTAAGATGAGTGACTCAATCCTCTCAACCGCCCCCGCCCTACCGCAAACTAGTAAAATCACTAACTGAATTTTTCATTTCATCCGCCCATCCTATCATAAGTCAGCCTTCACTCTTTTATTCTATAAAACGACGAGTCATCTATTTCATTGTGATCGTTGTATAAAAAGAATTTTTGCATGACAAATTTGTAAATGAAATGTCTTTGTGATGGGAAGATAACATGATAAATTTATCTAACTCTATATATTTTACAAAAAACTATGTTGTTTTCCTTATTTGCAGGTTGTTGTACACCATTCTACAATATGTTAGAAGAATTTCTAATTTAAAATTTTACTTTTGTGCCGACTAAATGTTTTTATACATGTGTGTGGGGAAATAACATAATATAACATTTTATGTAGTATTTATTTAATAAAATATAATTTATAAAATATTTC
>APFE030085332.1:0-11111 GCA_000404065.3 Pinus taeda
GTTCTCCAATGATTGTTTTATCTATTCCATTGTTTCTAACTAAGTAATCTTGTTGTTTCTCCATTTGTGTGTCTCTTTGTAATTATTCTTTGCTATTGCCATCTAAGTCTCTGATTATAAATCCGTTGTGTGTTCTGTATGCTCTGATCTCACAACTAGTATGAGAGCCAAGTTCGAATATCCACCGTGCAAGCCACTTAGTGCCATCGCCTTGCTATGGCAGCGTTCTTTAAAACGTTGCATGTTACCCGTGGAGTTGTTGAAGGATATGTCCACGAAATAGTTGAGAAACACTGGAACTAAAAGACAGTTGCTCGAGTTTGAAACGTGGAGAGTTGTACGCGTTGCTAGAGTTTGAAAAGTGGAGATTCGTGGAGATTGGAGTTGAAACGTTGTGTTCAAAAGTTTTTTTTACATCAAACTTGCACGTATACATCAAGTTTTTTCTCAAACCAACATATGTATGTGTGAAATGTGAAAAGGTTAAAACATTATATATGTTTTTATATTTATTTATGAAACATATATAATTATATGTTGGAATTCTAAAAGGTATATTTTAAAAGGGAGCAAGAATTTTGAAAAGGGCATTTTAAGAGGAGGATGGTCGTTATTACTAAATTTTAAAGAGTAATAATTAAAGTCTTATCTTTAAGTGTAGTTTTTGTGTTTTGGGGTGTGAATTTGATTGAAAATGGAGACAACAGTTAGAGATATGGAGAAGTTGAGCGTGGCTAATTTTTCCCTATGGAAATCACAGATGGAGGATATACTAATTTTAAAGAATCATATTTTCTGATTGATGGCACAACAAATAAACCCTCGTCGATAACAAATGAAGAGTAGAATAAGCTAGATAGATAGGTGATTGCAACAATCCGCCAATATTTAGTAAAGGATGTTTATTTCAATGTGTTCGGAGAAAAGAGGGTTGAAGGATTATGGAAGAAGCTCCCTTATCTATATGAGAAGAACACAGCATCAAACAAAGTGTTCTTGATGAAGAAGCTTTATAATCTCAAAATGAAGGAGGGTTCTTTAGTTGTTGAGTACTTGAATGCATTTATTATTACTACTAATCAGCTTGCCTTTGTTAAAATCATTTTAGATGATGAAATTAGAGATGTTTTTCTAATGAGTTCTATGCGAGACAGCTCAAAAAATTTAATTGTAGCTATGAGAACTTCAAAGACTATAGGGACCCTGAAGTTTGATAATGTCAGCATTAGTTTAATGAATGAGGAGTTGTGATGCAAATCAATTCAACAAAATCAAGGAGGAGAATGGATCGAGACTCGCAAGGGTGATCAAGATCGAGAAGGAGATCAAAATCAAGGAGAGGAAGGATCATCTCCTTACAATCATTTATTTCTTTACCTTTTCCTTTGAATCATAACTTCTTTACATTCTAAGATGATAATATGTTAAAAAATTATGATAAATTAAGGAGATTTGTGATTAATGCAAACTGACTAATTATTGTCCTTTTCTATACAAAAAGTCAAGAAAATGGAAAATCACTATTCGGGAGAAAAGGACAAAGTAGGAGCAACTGTTGTCCCTTATTAAAAGGGACAACAATATTTTTGATACTTTTGCTTGGCCTTTATGAAAAGGGACGGCGCTGGTAGCCCACGGGGCGGATATTATTGTGAATTTGTAGAACTTATTGTTGTACGCTTAACATTGATCATCGACTCTCTTTAAAGAGCTATAGTTGTTGTTCCATTATCTAATCCTATAGTAACTGCATCAGTTCTTCCGTGGTGGCTAAGGTCTTAACCCTAGTTGATCACTTGCTTGTTGTATCATTATTTTATGATTACAGTCCTGTGTGGTTTGATTTTCTTTGTATTTCCTTAACTTGATTTATTCAATAATCTTTCATTTTTGAACATTTCATTGTATCGCTCTATTATATCGAAATCGTAATTGGATAGCAAGATTGTTATTTACAACTCAAATATTATGCTATTCCATCTAAAACAATATTGCATTGTCTAATTCAGATTCTGCTTATTTACAATCGCTATTGTTGTTCATTTACACATTGATATTGTAGTTCATTTATAGATTCATATTGTTGTTCATTTAGCTACATTCCACTTACAATTATTATTGTTGTTCATTTAACTCTTGTTCAATTATAATTGCAATTTCCATTCCTTTATAACTATGGCTAATGTCCATTATGCTAGAATAAGATCACTAATTCAGTTAGTCTAGACTTGATATGTGTTTACACTAAATTAAGTTTGTTGTTCAATTTCTGTAGATTTAATTAGGTTTTTTATTCCTTTCTTAGATTTTTGTTCAATTGTCTTCTTAGTTAGAGATTGTTGTTCAATTCCTTTATTAGTTAAAGATTGTTATTCAATTCATTTGAGTTAATATTGTTGCTTAATTCATTTCTGTAGATTAAGCTTTGTTGTTCTATCTCTTTAGTAGATTAGTTGTTGTTCCTTTTCTGTTAATCGAATTGTTATTTCGAGCATTTGCTTTAGTGAGGATAGAACGACCTACAACTGTAATGAACATTGACTACTATTGTCTAAGTTCTCACATTGGAGATCTTGCTCGTGATTGATTTTTATTTACATAAATTTACAGGGGAAGAGTTATCATTACTGCATCCTTGACTAATGATTGCTATAGTTTCTTGATTAAATGATTTAGTTACAAAGAATTTAAGTTTCTTGCCATTACAATTAGATTTTGTTTCCCGCATTACGTTACTTTTGTAAGCACTATACTGCAAGCATTACTCATGAACAAGTAATCGCCTTAGACTAAGTACACTCTTGAGATAAAAAATCATACCTAGATTACACTCTTGAGATAAAAAAATCGTACCTAGATTGATAATTAATGTACAGTAAATAGGGGTTAAAAGAGACATTTTTATCACTCAACACCTGCAACCCTCAAACCCCCTCTAACCCCCCTGCTACGCAATCGATGCAATGAAGGGCCCTCTAACCCCCCTAGTTAAATACATGGTCTAGTCATGGAAAGAATATAACACAACCGAACAACAATGCATTGGTTGACCATGATTAACCATTGTCAACCATTTTTATTCTAGGTTTTATAATATTTATCTTATGGGTTATATACCTTGGGTTTGTAACATTAATTCCTTTGTGTTTACAATCCATTAAGTTTAATAGTAAATATGCAAGGAATTATAAACCCTAGTGAATAATATTAAACCCTAGGGATTAATATTACTTACAAACCCTATAAATAATATTATACCCACGGAATATTATACCATTGGGTTTTAGTACTATACCCAATGGATTATAAACCCAAAGGAATAAAATTAAACCCACATAATTAATATTAGAAAACTAAGGTATATAAACGTTAAGATATTAAATACCCTCAAATAAAGATGGTTGACGATGGTCAACCATGGTCCAACATCGCATTGTGACAACGATTGTATCAAAATAAAAATCAACAATTTTCAACCATGGTCATCCATGTTTATTTTAGGGTTTATAATATTTATATATGGGTTTATAGTACTAGCGTTTAATATTATTCTCTTTTGTTTATAATTCCTTGGGTTTTCTTATAAACCCCATGGGTTTATTATCCTTCAGCTAATATTATTCCCTTTGGGTTTTAATATTATACCCCACGAACATGAACCCCTAGATTAACAGACCGAATGGATTGATATTATAAATTGAAGGAAATAATAGACCGAATGGGTTAATACTAAAACTCCAAGGTATTATAAACAAGAGGGGCTAATATTATTAAATCCAAGGGTCTAATATTATAAATCCAATTCATATAAACCCTTGGTTGATAATGATTTATATTTAACCGCGATTAATACTATAAAGCTATGAACAATTTTATACACTAGGAATATGAACCGTTGGATTAATGTACACAAGGGATTGATATTATAAACAGAAGAGAATAATAAACCTAAGGGATTAAAACTAAAAAGAAAAGGGAATATAAAACCTAGGGTTAATAGTATTTTTGCATTGGGTCTTTTATCCCTTGGGTTAATATTATTCCCTTAGGTTTATAATCTGTCACGGTTTTATTATCAACCCCTTGTGTTTATTATTAACCCCTTGGGTTTATAATAATAATTTTTTGGGTTTATAATAAAAATATTATAAACCCTTGGAACATGGTTGACCATGATTGACTTCAAATCAAGAGAATCTTTGTGAGAATGCAACAATGTATCGCGCTTGACCATGGTTGATTCTCATATTAAGTCAAATATTTTCACAGTGTGACGGTGGACAATGGTTGACCATAGTTGACCATGATTGATATTATAAACCTAAGTGAATAAGAAACCCTAGGGATTAATAGTAAAAACCAAAAGGACTATAAACCTAAGGTAATAAAATTAAACTATCGGGATTAATATTATAAAAGTAAGTGATAAAAAATATAAACCCAAGGTTTGTAAATGCTAAGATAAATATTAGAAACACTACAATAAACATGGTTGAGAATGGTTGAGAATGGTTAATTTCTATATTGAGACAATCCTTGTCACAATGTGGCATTAAACCATGCTTGACCATGATTTATCACAATGTGACATTCGATCATGGTTGACCATGGTTGGATATGGTTGACTATTATTAATATGATAAACCAAATGGAATAATAAACCTAAGGGATTGATATTATAGAACCAATGGAATAATAAACCCAAGGGATTAATTCCAAAACCCCAAGGTATTATGAACCTAAGGGACAAATGTTATTCAACCAAGGTATATAAATCCTATGATAATTATAATCAACACTAAAATAAACATGCTTCAACATGGTTGATGTTCATATTGATAAAAATCTTATCACAACAAGACATTCGACCATGTTTGATTTACATATCGAGAAAATATTTGTCAAAATGTGACATTGGACTATAGTTGAGCATGGTTGATTTTCATATCAAGACAATGTTGCTCACAATATGATGTTCAACCATGATTGTCCATGATTGTCTATGATTTTCATCTGGAGACATTTTTTCTCACAATGGGACATTCGACTATTGTTGACCATGGCTACTAATGATTGACCATTATTAACCATTATTGATATTATAAACGCCATGGATCGATATTATAAACCTAAGGGAATCATATTAAACCCATGGGATTTATACTAAAACCCAAACAAATTACGAACCAAACATAATAGTATTAAACCCAAGTGATAAATATTATAAACCCAACACATATAAACCCTATATAAATACTATAAACATATTGTTTACCATGGTCGACTTTGATATTGAGACAATTCGTATCACAATGCAACATTAGCCCATGGTTGTACATGATTTATTTACATATCGAAATAGTCATTGTCATAATGCAACGTTAACCCATGGTTGAAAATGGTTGATTTTCATACTGAGACAAAATTTGTCACAATAAGGCATTTGATGATGGATACTGTGGTAGGTTTTCATATTCCGACAAGTTTTATCACAATGCAACATTTGAGGACAAATTTGATTTACATATTGAGACAATCTTTATCACAATACGACATTCAAACATGATTTACCAACATTGACAATGGTTGGGCATGTTTCACTCTATAAAACATGGTTGACCATGATTCTTGATGATTTTCTATGGTTTTCATATGGAGTCAATCTTTTTCATAATGCGATCTCCGACCATGGTTGACCATGGTTGTCTATGATTGACCATAATTTACCAATATTTGATATTATAAACCGAAAGGATTAATAAACCCAAGGGAATAATAAACTTAAGGTATTAATACTAAAACTCCAAGGGATTATGAACACAATGACATAATATTAAACCCAAGGGACACATATTATAAACCCAAGCTATATAAACCCTAATATAAATATTATAAACACATGGTTGATCATGGTTGATTTTCATATTAAGATCATTCTTATCAGAGTTCAACATTATACCATGGTTGTCAATGGTTGATTTACATATGAAGGTCATCTTTGTCGCAATCCGACATTAGACCGTGGTTGATTTTCATATCAGGACAATCTTTGTCACAATGCAACGCTAGACCTTGGTTGACCATGGTTGATTTTCATATCGAAACAATCATTGTCATAATGTCACGTTGGACCATGATTGACCATAGTCGATTTTCATATCAAGAAAATATTTTTTGTAATGGGACGTTCGACCATGGTTGAACATGATTGTCCAAGATTTTCATATGGAGAAAATGTTTGTCACAATGTGACATTCGAGCATGGTTGACAATGGTTAACCATAGTTGGCAATGATTGTCCATTATTTTCATATGGAGACAATTTTTGTAACAATGTGACATTCGACTATGGTTAAAAATGGTTAACCATGATTGGATATGATTGACCATGATTAATAATGGTTGATATTATAAACAAATGCCAAAATAAACATGGTTGACCATGATAAACCATGAATGATCATGATTCACCGTGACTGATCATGATTGCCTATGATTTTCTATCGTTTTCATAAAGAGACGTTTTTTTTTGCAATGCGACATTCAAAACCATTGTTGATTTAAATATCGAGACAATCTTTGTCACAGTGTAACATTGGACCATGGTTGACAATGATTGATTTTCATATCGAGGCAATAATTTTCACAATCCGACATTCGACCATGTTTGACTAAGATTGACCATGTTTAACTATGTTTCATTCTATAAAATATGGTTAACCATGATCAACCATGGTTGACCATGATTAGCCATGGTTGACCATGGTTGGCCATGATTGTCGATGATTTTCATATGAAGAAAATTTTTGTCATAATGTGATATTCGACCATTGTTGACCATGACTCACTATGAATGATCATGTTCTATATTATAAACCCGATGTGTTAATACAAAAATCCTAAGGTATTATGAATTGAATTGGATAAGATTAAAACCAAGGGACAAGTATTATAAACCCAAGGTATATAAACCCTAATATAAATATTAAAAACACTAAAATAAATATGGTTCACCAAGATTGATTTAGTAAAATATTGTTGACCATGGTTGGCCATTATTGACCATGATTGATATGATAAACCCAATGAAATAATAAATCCAAGGGATGAGCACTAAAAACTCAAGGGATTATAAACCTAAGGGAAAACTATTAAACCCAACGAAATATAATCACGAAATATTAAACCGAAAGGAAATATATTATAAGAATTTAAATAAACACAATTGACCATGGTTGATTTTTATATTGAGAAAATATTTGATACAATGCGGCATTGGACCATGCTTGACGATGGTTGTACCCTTAGATAATAAATCCTTAGATTGTCACAATGCAATGATGGACCATGGTTGAGCATGATTTATTTTCATATCAACATAATATTTGTGACAATGCGACATAGAGCCAACATTAACCAACAATTTTAATCATCTTTAATTGTCGATATAGGAGATTGTTGTTCTTAGCCTTCTCTATAATGAATAAATGAATTCAAGACTTGCATTTTATCCATATTTCTCAATAACATTTAAATTCCATATCTATTACAAAAACATTAATTTAATGTCTACAAAAATATGTATTAGTGTTTGTTTAAACAGTTAATTTTCATCATTGTTCATTTTCACCTTGTTTATTTTTATTTATATACATTATGGTTTAACATTAGTTTCTTTATAATAGTAATGAGATTCAAGGAAGAAGACATTAATATTGATCTATTTTGAATATATTTATGGAATTTAAGCTTCAACATTTAATGTTACAGGCTATATGCCATTAAACATTCATGATTGTTTCTAGGTTGACCAACATATTTCATGCCCTTTGCTGATATTAAAAAAAACCAATTAGTTGATGAACATTGATTTATTGGAGAAGCCATAGGTAACTATCCTAGTAGGTTCCAAACCATTTGGTTGGGGGAAACTCAAGTAGATTAGATCCCTGAAAACAACAAATAAGAAAAATATTAGTTTTCTCCCTAACCAAAAGCCTACCATAATCATCACTGAGCAACCTCAGATTTTTATTTTCAAAAACACACTGGAAATACATTCTGAAAATTGCATGTGCATTCTCCCAAACTTTTGATAGCATAAAAATTATTTAGTAAAATAAAAAAACTGTACAATTAGAGATCTGAAAAATTATTTCTAATAGCTCCTTGAAATGAGAAAATATGAGAGAATGAGATTCTAAAGAAGATTGGGATAATTTGGGAAAATTAGTAAACACTCAAAATACCAAATGAGAGAGACATTAGTTTTCCATACAACGAAAAAAACTATGATAAACCACATTATGAATCCTCAAATTTTTCTTTTCAATAATACACAAAAAAAGCTTTCAAAAAATGCATATACATTTTCCAAATCTTTTGATTACATAAGAGCAAGAATCCTGAACATTAAATTAAAGTCACAGATTAACCAAGAAAAATAAATTAGAATTAGACATCTCAAAAACAAATGCTAACAACCCCTCTAAAATTGAGCTATCCCCTCACCCAAAATTTACTTGGAAACTAAGCCCACAAAAATTAGTTCTAATAACCCCTCCAAACTAGAAATTGGTTATAGTATGCACTCAAATATTTATAGTAAAACATTGAAGATAAATTCATCCAGCAAACATTTCAGCAATACTAAACTCTCAAACCCTAGGAAGGAATTAAGAAGACAATGAAAACAAAATTTGTAGCACCACAAATGTGCCCATAAAAGAATCAATTAAATTAAAAGGAAACCATATAATTTGTGCACCTAGGAAAATTATTAAATTAACCATTAAACTCTAAAAACAGAAAATCCAAACTTTAAATACAATCCAATTGAGGGTAGTGTCTAGGATATGGAAACCTTAACTACATCCCTAAAAAAATTATTAAAAATATGTCCTTCAACAATATCCAAAAGACATAATTTCAACCTAGAGTAATGGAATAAGAGAACTATAATTTTTGTTTACTAAATTAGGCCTAAAACTAAGTAAATACCAAAAATAAAGAAACCCTAAATGAAAAAAAAGCTCAAACCTAGTATCAAAAAGAAAAACTTCAAAAACCTTTTAATTCAATCACTCAAAGGAGACACCTCTTAAAAATCTTTCCAAATGGATTGCAGGAAATGTTGAAAATTTTCATACAAGTCTCAAATTGCATGCCCCAAATTTCATAAAAGTCTTCAATTTCATTCCCCAAAATCTCCATTAAAAACAAACTCAAGATTATTGAACAATTCCAAGATTTCAAAAATCCTGAGATACAATGCCTCAAATAGGCCATCAGTCCACAAACCCTGCAAACGTTCCAATAAAGCCCAAATCGCAGGTCCATAAGAGAAAATCTAGAAAGTAAAGAGAGATAAGACTAGAAACCCTAATTAAATGGGTTTCTTGAGACATAGCAAGTCACTCAATCCTTGTGAAACAACACAATCCGAAAGGAAGTTTTTTCATAAACACCCAGTCGAAACCATAATTAAATCAGGCTTTCGAAGAATACCAAACCATCATATTCCTAATCAAATAAGGTAGCCTCATCTACTTTAACGAATTCTTCATCCCAATTCTTGATTTCGTCTTCAGAAATGGTCGATTTCTCATCTGTGGGATTCTGAGCCTCCACATGGTACCTGCAATATTTGAGGAAGAGCGTTGGTCGGGTCAATGTACTCGGTCATGACCTTTATGATCTGAGATTCAAATTTCATCAAATAATTTGTCATTTGAGCTCTTCAAAGTCGCCTTCCTTTCCCTCTCCATAGTTCCCCAACTAATGGATGATCTGAATAAAAGATGATCTGAATAAAAAGAAATGACTAAATTTCTTTGTGCATACGCAAAGCTAACTCGAGAAGTATGAACAAAATTTTGGTGAGATGATATGAGATGAGTGCCTATTTTAGGGTCGAATTACGTTGATATTCCTCTACTGTGTCCTAAATTATCCCTTTAAAAAAACTTAACAATGGAAAGAAAAAAATTAACTTTATATTTATATTTTTTAAATTATGGTAAAATAAAAAACATAACTCTATATTTATATTTTTGAACTTATGATAGACCTTAAGTTTAGAATCAACTACTCCACTTAATAATTCCTTAAGTCACTGATCGAGTTTAAGAAACGCTCCATAAATTGGCTGAACGTGTAGTTGAATGTTTCAAAAGTCAAATTAACCCCCTTGAAAAATGGAAAGTGGGCATGTCTGTGTTAAGTTCATAACACTACATCATCCATCCCACCTAAGAAGGACAGGAGAATAACTTAATCTCAATAGAAATTTGAGGCAAGCAACTTATTCATTGATCTCTTGACTTGTTTTTAATAGCTTCTACTGTGATTATGGTTTGGATTGTAGATTATGGTTTGCCTTTGAGGTTTTCAAGGAAAAAATATTTATCTACTTCGTAGGAGATCCCATTTGGCCAAATTCGGATCAAAGAGCTCAATCCATGGATTCTCTTGGAGCATGTGATTAGTACATTGCCACTCTTAGTTTTGTAAAATTTATTATCTAAATTAGACTTGGTATGACTTTCCTTGAAACTAATTACTAGTGTTTCAGTTTGGAGTGTGTGACTTAAAAGAACCCTCAATTTTGAGTTTGAGCTCGTAGAGGCACCCAAGTTTTGTGTTTGAGCTCGCACACCACCCAAATTTTTACAGTGGTTTGGGATGTTTGTGCGTCCTACTTACTAATTTTATTGGCTATCAGTGGATAAGTATATGATTTTATTAAGGTGAAAACATTACAATCGCTAAGAGTTAAACTAATAACCTGTTGTGGGCTGATTGGTTGCTCTAACAACTAGCCTACATCCATTTTTGATGATAGACAATCCCATGATTATAGACAATCCCAAGTTTAGTAACTCATCAATATTCCAACAACTCTCCCAAGGCACGAAAACCTTTTTCAAAACTAGACCTCAACAAGCCTAGCTACCACCTTCTTACTTTAAAAGCTTCATACTTCCTCCTAATGTTGCAAAACTCTTCAGAATTAGTCATGCTAAATGACATAAAACTTTTCATACCTATCTTCTAAATGCTACTCTATCCAATATAAATTAATCTATAATACATAGTAAATCTTTATTACT